>JAWNNJ010001964.1:340000-370661 GCA_035045125.1 Hypselothyrea guttata
TGCCAACTTGGATGCCTTCGATATGTTGGTGGAGTTCCCCGAACTCGATCTGGACGATAAACAGGCGCTGAGCAACACCGCATTGGAGCAACAGCAGCAAACGCATGCTACTCCAGCTGCCAGCACCAGCTCCAGTTCCAGCTCTGCCTACACGCAGCGTAAACTACACAATATTTGTGATTTCAGTCCGGAATGGTCGTACACCGAAGGTGGCGTCAAGGTGCTGGTGGCGGGTCCTTGGAGCAGCGATGGCGGCTGTTATACTGTGCTCTTTGACGCTCAGCCGGTGCCCACTGTGCTGGTGCAGGAGGGCGTGCTGCGTTGCTATTGCCCCGCCCACGAGGCGGGTCTGGTAACGCTGCAGGTGGCCTGCGGTGGTTTTCTGGTCTCCAACTCGGCCATGTTCGAGTACAAACTCTCACTGCTGGCGGATGCGCCCTTCGATGCGAGCAGCTCCAATGATTGCCTCTACAAGTTCACGCTGCTCAATCGCCTCTCGACCATTGATGAGAAGCTGCAGCTTAAAGTGGAGAACGAGCTGGCGGTAAGTGACTAAAAATCAGAGCTTGCATTAAACGGTCCGACGTTTGATGGGGTCTTTTTGAGACTTTTTTATATCGTGTCTGTGGGAGAGCTGCCTTTTGGGGACCGATTATTGCGAGCTCTGCTAAATCATTCAACTAATCCCTTTTACTGCTCTGTTTTTAGACCGATCAAACGTCGCTTTACCTGGAGCCCAATTTTGAGGAGAAACTGGTGGCCTATTGTCACAAGCTGATGAAGCATGCCTGGAGCACACCCAGCGCTATTGCCAGCTGGAGTGTGGGACTGCGTGGCATGACGCTGCTGCATTTGGCCGCTGCTCTGGGATATGCCAAGCTGGTGGGCGCCATGCTTAACTGGCGCTCGGAGAATCCACATATCATACTCGAAACAGAACTGGATGCACTCAGTCAGGATGTGCATGGCTTTACGCCCCTGGCCTGGGCCTGTGTGCGTGGTCACTTGGAGTGCACATTGCTGCTTTACAAGTGGAATCATAATGCTCTCAAGATCAAGACGCAGGCACAGCAGACGCCGTTGGATTTGGCCAGCCTGAAGGGGCATAAGCAACTATTGACGCAGCTCTGCCGATTGGAGAAGGAACGTTGTCGTAAGCCGCATCCACGTGGCGGCCTGGCGAATCTCTCCATGAATCTGAGCATTGACTCGGCCAGTGAAGAGGCTGCTTACAGTGGCTATGAGCTGGAATTGCAGCGCCGTCATGATGGTGTCTTTCTGCGTCCTGTGGCATTTCACAGGTAAGGCAATGTATATCCTGCTGTTGCACATTAAAAACTGATTAAAATCTTTTCTCTACAGCAATCAGAGTCCTCCCAACAACAGCAGCCGTTACTCGAAGCGCTCCTCCATAGACAGCGGCATCAATATGGATATGCGTGGCAAGACCAGCAAGCCGCTGGCTCGCCTACATGGGTAGGGCAACAACGCTATAGATACCCTGTATTTCTTATATTAAACGGCTTTGTTTTTTCCAACAGCAACTTTGATGCACACGATAGTTATGCTCTGGGTGTGGACTCTCCTTTGGATTCACTGAGTGGCAACAATTGCGCTGGTTTGCTGTCGCCACTGCGTAAAATGGATTTTGCTTTGTGTAAGTATTTTTGCACAGTGTATGCAGCTGTGTGTACTATAAGTTCATAAGCATACGTAAACGAACAAAAAAACAATACTCTCGCATACTATGAATTCACAAAACCAGGCGAGGTATCCACGGGCGAATCGAGTCCCATACACGACAAAGATATCATCGATTGTGATGACAATTCGACCAGCGCGACCGATGTAACCATTAATAATGAGCTGAACGATGCTGTCGTAGGTCAGTGACAGGCCACTAATACTCTAACTATCGTATATCGTATATCGTAATTCGTATATCGTATTGTATTGTATATCATAACGAATCTGTGTATAGCTATTAACATAACTAACATAACTCTGGCTGCACCGTCAACAAAAATACTGTCTAACAAATTGATAGGTGCTGCTTTTAATTGTTTGAATGTTTCACCGAATTTTTACCAATGCGTAATATTATTCATTTTAAAATGAGGGCTGCAAATCAGATTTCAATTGGATATTCTTTTTAGTTTCAACCAAACCTTAAATCGAATCAAACCAACACGATTTGTATCAAACTTTTTGGTATAATTAATAAATTGAAGATTATCATGTTGGTTATAATATATAGACATTATGTATATATAATACGATCTGTAACCCTACATTTCGAAAGGGGTTCAAAACAGTAATTCAGATATTTGCGTTTGCAGCCCTATTTTATATTATTTGAATATTTTCTGTTTATTTTGTGAGGCCTAACATAGCTATTTAATTTTTCTCAGTGTGTGTGTGTTGTTTGTTGTGCTCTTGCTGTTGGTGTTGCTATTTAACTGTTATTGTTGTTGTTGTTGTTGCATTATGTGTTATACACACACACACACAAACAAACACACACACTCGGACATCATGTATATATACATAGGCCATATAGCGGCCTCTCAATATGAAACTAATCTATGTAAATGTTCACTTTTAATGTTGATTACCATAGCTATAACTCTATGTGTGTGTCTGTGTGTGCGTGTGTTGGTGAGTGCATGTGAATATGTAAATATTCATGAGTGTATTCACATGCATATTCATATGGTGTAAGTGAATGCAGGTCATCATAAGCCGATGTAAATACTAAATACTCTGTGTAAGTGCTCGTATAATCTAAGTACCTGTATGTTGTTGTATGTTTAGAAAATCTGTCGTTAATATCGATGTTCACCTCTATATATATCCAGTGTTTAAGTCTGGGCATTTTAATCATGCGCTGTAAATATGTATAAAGTGTGGGCCATGAACGAGGGCTGCTTAATGCGTATATGGTTATTACTTCAGTTAAAATAAAAACGCCGGTTACTTTTGGGGCATCCCAATACTTCAGTTACTTAGCTACCTATTAAGCTACCCTCGCTGTATAACTGTACTGCTGTATGCTTGTCTGTGTGTACTATACAACTAATACCAATACAAATTAGTCTAAAATACTAACCAAAGACAAAGCATTCTGTAGACTCGTTAATTGCTCTGTAAACTTTCACATCCAAGCTGTCTGTTAAATTTTCAAATTTCAAAATTTTACCATGGACTACTTTTAGGGGATTCGGATGCAAAGGTGCTGACGCTGGCAGAACACATTATAGCAGCCATGCCGGAGCGCATAAAGGTGTGTTGGTATAGCTTTAAGTATAACTGGATATATTGATTTGATTTCGCTCAATTTGTTTCAGAACGAAGCGGATGAGATGATGGTTTTGGGCAGTCCTTTAACAGAGCCACTCACCTCGGAGTCGTCGGCGCTGACAGACAGCTTTATGGATCCGTTGCTGGACTCGTTGCCGAATACGCATTTCGATAGCGATTTCAGTTTTGATTTCCACGATCACAGCTATCGTTATCATGACGTGAGCACGCCCTGCTCCAGCCTAAGTCCAGCCAGCTCCGGTCCATTGCAATCGCCAGCCAGTTACTCCATACTGGGCACCGATCCCTCGGTTAGCTCACCCAGTCCGCCACCATCGACAAAGCAGCTGACAGAGTTCCTGCACGCCAGCAGCATATCCCAATATCCCTTCGAGGCGGACTTCTCCAAGCTGACGCTGACGGACACGGAGCAGCGCGAGCTGTATGAAGCAGCCAAATGCATACAGAAGGCATATCGCTCGTACAAGGGACGCCAGAAGATGGAGGAGCAGAACAAGGAGCGCACGGCTGCCATTGTTATACAGAACTATTATCGCCGCTATAAACAATATGCCTACTACAGGCAGATGACCAATGCAGCGCTGGTTATACAACACGGTTATAGATCCTACAGGCGTAACAAGCGCTTCAAGAAGTCCCAGCACACGCCCAGTGGTCTGGGCACTGGCAGTGAACACGGCAGTGTCAGCAGCAACTCGCAGTGTCTGTCGAGCTTCTATGATCACTACAAGCAGGATCAACAGCAGCAAATTGAGCTCGGCTCACAGCCCAGCACACCCAAGGAGACCAGCCCGTCGGGTCCACTAAAGTGAGTAGTTAAAACTCAGATTTCTCGAAATACCATATGTCTAACTGTGAAATTTTTGATACACCCATAGACGTACTTACTCACAGTCTACACAAAACCAGGCTGCCAGAAAAATACAACAATTCATGAGACAATCACGCATCAAGTAAGTGGGAAGAACTGTATTTGGTTAAATTATAAATTGGTAGCTTGATGAGAATGAAATTCAAATGGATGGCAAACAAATATAGCCACCATATTTATACTATGTACCCATTGAAACGTACATATGTAACAAGCAGAAGGAGGCGTGGCAAACGTCATGTCTGATGGTCTGTGTGTCTGTACGAAAGCTGAGATCTCGAAAACTATAAAAGCTAGAGCAGCCATTTTTAAAATTTAGATAGCGAGAGTTTGGCCAAAGAGAGTTTGGTGAGCGAAAGTTCGGTCAAAAAGATTTCAGCCAACAAAAGTTCGGAGAACAAGAGTTCGGGGAACAAGAGTTCGGTTGGGCTAGCGAGAGTTTAACCAACGGGAGTTTGGTCAGCGAGAGTGCGGCAAGCGTGAGTTCGGTCTGCGAGAGTTCGACCCGCGAGAGTAGGGCCAGCAAGAGTTGATCCAGCTAAAGTTGGGCCAGCAAGAGTTGGGATAGCGAGAGTTGGATCTGCGACAGTTCGGCCAGCGGGAATTCGACTCACGGGACCTCCCAATATATATTTGTAAATTATATTTCAAATATAGGGTACAGGGTATTTCACAGTCGGGCGCGTCCGACTGATCGGCTACGCCCATTTTGGAATTCGATTATCAAGCTGCCAAATTGTGCTATTAGTCGTAGTCTTTAGCTATTAAATATGCTGTAAACTGTTTACCAATTTTGCACGCTAGCATTTGGGATAGCAATCTGACGACCTTGGTAAGAAGCCAGTGCTCAGTGTACAAGATTTAACTACCATTTAAAGCAGCTATTAACTGACTTACACTAAAATATATACTAAAATAAAACTATTGTCGTTGTTCTACAGACTACAGAGAGAGCGAGCCGAAAAAGAGAAGCTGGTGCACCAACGCAGGGCGGAATACCTTCAAAACTTGCAGTATCAAGGGCAGCAGGAAATGTCAGTTTGCCATAATGATAACAGGTGAGTACACTACTAATTTTACAATTATTAATATATTTAATAATATGTTGATATATTTGTTGTAGCACTCAGCTTGACGGCAATCACAATGTGCAATCACAAATGCAATCCAATCAATGAGGCGCAACTTTGCAACTGAATGAACTTTTTAATATTAATAGAACATTAAGAAACGATCTTAAGAATTAACTATTGTTCAATAAGAATTTATTAATAGCTTTAACAAAACTGAGTGAAACTTTCTACTTTCATAATTGTTTATTAAGACACAGCACCTCTTGTAGTGGAACTTTGTTTCTTACTCTTAATATGGTAGTACACTATATACATACATACATATATATATTATATATACTTCTATATAGATATAGCAAAGATCTGCACTTTTATTCATTTGCCTAACGAATTTTAACTGAAACGAAAACGAACATTTTGAATTGCAAATTGCGGCAAGAACTTTATGAAAACATAGCATATGTTTAGGTTAGACATTTTCTATATACTATCTACGATCTATAATCGACGATCTTAACTGAAGAGAGCCGGATTGAGCGTAAAGAACTTTTTCCATTTGTCAACTGAAAAGAACTTATTAACAAAGCCTTCGATAACTTTTTAACTCCAAGTGTAGTGAAAGCATTATAGTCCTATGATATATTACGCATAATCTATAACTCTAAAATATGAAATTATAAATTTAAACAATTGTATTAAATATAGCCCATATCTAGTTACATTTGTACATACATAATATTAGTTATAATCCAAAACTTCTAATTCAATGAAATCATAACTAGTCTAATTTATGGTATTATGTATCTAAAGTAAAGCCACGTATTTCGATTAAGCTCTGCATACTAAGCTTGTTTCTAAAACAGCCCCGTCAGCCTCTCGATTTTATATTAAACAAACTAAACCGTATAGTTAGTTATATAGCACATACTAAACTGCGCTAAACTCTAAGCTCAGCTCTAAAATGTCCAATATGTTGTTGATTTCTAAAATCGAAGCCACCCGCAGCGATAAAAACAAAACAAAAGCGACACACATAAACACAGAAAATATCATGTTATAAACATTTGTAGTTGATTTTTTTTACTATTTACCTTAATAAGTATGCTGATTTGTTTAAAGCATGTACTTAATGCTATAAGTCTTGAAATCTATGTGACTTTCGTAGTCTAGTAAAAAATGTAGATTATAATGATGAATAAATGAATAATAAATTTCAGAACCCTATGCTCGCCATCTTACTGCATGCAAAAATTTGAAAAAAAGCTAAAATAAAATATTTCAACTATTGTTCAACTTGAGCGCTAAATAAACGAACTAAACTATATTAAAGTAGTAAGAATCTAAAGCGGAACTCGGAACATTTCTTCAACTAAAACTAAAAAATGTAACAATACAGAGAATTTTTGTAAATTATTTTTGTCCGTCCACATTGTTAGCTTTCATAATATATATCTAAAGTAAATAATTGATATACATTATTATAATAATGATAACCAAATAGATGAGAGTTGAGGTTGCCACATAACGGCATATATTACTTACATACATATAAACATATATACATATATATATTCTGATTCTATAAAGCGTAAACCCAAATATGCTTCAAATGAGCGAGAACACTCGTAACCTCGGCATACAAAAAGTACATACAATTTATATAGACATACCTCCAGCACGCCTCAGACACTAAGAGAAATAATATTGGATGAATTGAAAGCAATATACATATACACAATAAAAATACACTCACACACACACACACACAACTGAAATTCATTTCATTTTTTACTGCTAGAGGCTGTGAGTTACTCTATACGTTTGAGGAGGAATTGTCCACCAGATGAGTGGAGAAGTTGGCAAGAGAATGGATGGTAGGCACTGTTTGTTGTTAGATCTATTATAAATTGTTAACTAATTAACCATGTCCAAGGTTCATTTTGCACTTCGACTTTAACTTCAACTTTAATTGCATTTTTGATTATAGTTTCTAATTACTACCTATCGTTAACGTAGGTACTATAAATCGAAACTAATCTGAAATAAAGACTAAACAAGATTTCTCTACTTAATGACTTGATAAGAAAAATTGCAATCAATTTTTAGAGCAAAACAAATGTGACTCGCTCTTTTTGTTAATCGTTAGTCAAGAGTGTAATGAAACGATTTGCAATATTTGCACATATATATATTAACACACACACTAACACTCACACACACACACACAAATACACACACCATACCTGAGTGTGTGTTTTGGCTAGCAAAAAAGTATAGCCAAATGGGCAAAATAAAACTTAAAGTACCTTAAGCCAATTGGCGCTAAAACTAAAATCTAATGGAATTATAAAACAAAATAATACTATATACTATCATAATTACATACATGCATAAATAGTTATATTCAAACTAAATAAACATTGAAATAATAATATAAAAACCCTACCCAAAACTAGTTTCTTAGAGCTCGTACTTCTATTTCCCCAATTGTTTTAAGGTACGACTATAAACACCCTACACATACTGCAACACCAATTGTTGATATTCGATAAATTTTATACTTAATGAAATTAACACAAACTATACTATAACAAGCGGAAGCAGAGCGTACTGTATACACATATCTGTTGAAGAATTGGAGATCCTTTTAACCTACTAAGAACTTTCCGATTGCTAAACTTTAAACAATTGAAAAAAAAATATATATATATTTATGCTAGGTACATAGTACATATGTATGTTACAACTCCTCTCTATGCTAAAAACATGCAAGTATCGAAATTCTACGTAATAAAAATTTAAACACCAACTACTAACTATTAAAAAAATTCTGTTGTTTGAAAAAACGATTGCGAAAATTCGTGAAATGAAATGAAATGAAATGAAACTGTTAACTCAACTTTTATGTCATCTTATATAGTGTACAACTTTTTAAATATTATACATAACTTACAATAATAATAAATTTAATATTCAACATGAACTATATATACACGTGCATACATACAATTCTATATATATACATATATATCTAAATTTAAATATACAAAACAAGATGATTAACATATTATATGAAACGCTATACATACAACTACATATATAGAGAGATATTGTAAAACGACTTTCCAGTTTATGTAAAATTGTAATTACATTCAAATAAAGTTTAATTCAACACTTTAGTTGAACCGAATGTCTAGTTTATGGATTTATGCTAGACTGCTAGACTGTATTTTCCCTTTTATACCCTGTACTCATGAAATGGGTAATACAGGGTTAATAACAAGAGGCAGACGAAAGCGTGGCAGAACCCATAAAATATATATATTCTTTATCAGTAAGACTGAAAAGCGCAGAAAAATCGGTTGATAAATACAGAAGTTATTGAAGTCACAATATTGCAGGCATTTCTTCACCCGCTCTAAATTAATAGGTTGTGGGATACTTAATAGTCGGGCACGTCCGACTGGCCCTGTAATTACTGATTATACCCTTTATTCCTTGATTGAGAGGCATGAACTCTTGCACAAACTACATCCTGTTTCGAATAGCGATAAGAGGACGCTCTCTCCTACTTATCTCTCTTTTCTCTACACTTCTCTCTTTCTCTCTCTATCTATCTAACCCTATGCTCTTGATTACAAACCAATTAGTTACCAATTTGTCTTAGCCTCAAGTAAAAGAACTGGCGCCAGCCATTATATTAATAAAGCCTTTCACTTAGCCCTGTTCTTTGCCTCAGCCCCGGCGCGAAGAAAGTCCACTTGCAACATGTGGCACGATAAGCAAACGCAACTATTTTACCTGCCACACAGCTGCTATTTGTGCCCAATTAACACTCACTCACACTGAACATTGGCTGACGCCGCGACCCTCCAGAGGTCGAGTCGGGTTTTAGTTTTGTGTCTATATCTTTGGACTGTTTGTTGTTTCTCAATTATGAGCACAATGCAAAGTGCCGAGGCATTGGCAATATCTTGTTAAGTATTGTAAAATGTGCAAAAGTGTAATTGGACGCTATCTGTTTGCCTAGTATTCTTTTATTCGTATTATTCGTATTATTGCCGACGCCCAAAGCCTTCCTGCCTGCTCAATTTACACCTGTGTGTGTCCGCTCTCTAAGCAGGCAATCGGTGTTTAGCCCAATTTTCTAATGCAAACAGCATATCAAATGTATCTGTATTTGTATCTTTTATCATTGCGTAGCATGAGTGGGGGAAATGTTAGCGGAAACGCCTTTTGGTGTGGGGGGGAAATGTGAAACCAAGCGTTGCCAGTCGGATTCCCGTTGCTGGTTTTGTATTATACAAATAATCAAAATAAAGGGATTTTATTTCATTCATTATATATTTTAGTGATTTGTTTGTGTTCTTTGTAAATCTGTTTATTAGCTGGAATTTTGGTATGTCTGTTTCACGCTGCTGATTTTGATTTTAATGTGTCTCAGGGGGTAGTTGGAGCACAACTGTACTCTATTATTATTTTTATTTTTATGATATTAATTAAATAGTTCCACGAGCTGATTTCATATATGTAGATTTGCAGCGCATGAAACAAAAGACTTGAGCAAAAAACCTGCTGAAAATACCAAGATTGACCAAATGATAGAAAAATTGTACATATTTTTGTTCAAGTATTGTAATAATACTAGACATAAATTTAAATTATTCTATTACTACCCCATAAAATATTGAAACTATAATTAATACCTACACTAGTCGGCAACAAAGTTGTTTTCTCAGTTGGCTACTAATCAACAATCGATTGGCTGTCATAAAGAAGTCAGAGCCATAAAACAATTATGTATCTTTTAATTTAACAGTCTTAGCACATAATAAAAATCAGAAAAATCAGAAAAAAACCAAAAAAAATAATAGCTAGCTTAAACAATCTTTTAGTAATTGCAGCAGACACTCTGGTATTTGGGTTAGAGATCAGAGAACTTAATTGTAGCTTAGTTCCTACTACTATAATTCTACCTGCAGCTGCAATAATCGTAATGAACTGTTAATAGCACATCGATAGAACTGATAATAATACAATAGATATAGTGAGATCATTAATAGTAATTGTTGCGAGCACTCGAAGCATCATCTCCCTGTTTTCCAATTACCAAATTAAACTTAATGATGAGTCACGTTTTCGAATCAAAGTCAGAAACTCAGACTCAGAAACAATGGCTGCATGACAAACACCTGTAGGCACTTACATAGATTGTTATTATCGCAGTTGTTGTGATTTGCTGATTGTTATGGCCTGTCAACGCTTTGTTAACAAAACTGTGCAGATTAGTTGTAATTGCTTTCAATAAGCTATGTTACGGCAAATGTCATAAATTTTAGTTACACGTCCCGTGCAACATAGTTACAGCCAGTGATTACGATCAAGATTAAGACTTAAGCCGTCGCTAAGAGATGTTAATCAACACCTGAGCAGCAGACCACGGCTGGAATTAGCATAAATGGCATATCAATTAAAGCAACACAACCTAAGTATCCAAGAAGTGCATTAGGAGACAACAGATAGAGGATCTTGAGCAGCTTGAATCATTAATTGCCAATCTCCCCCCTCTCTGGTTGCTGTTGTTGCAGTTGTTGCAGTTGTTGTGGCAAGTGTCAAGCTGTTTTGTGACTGGTGGAACAGCTACCGTAAATGGCGTGGCAGAAGCGCAAAGTTAGCCAGTTGAAACAAATTTCACAACTGGACGCAGGCAGGTAGTAAATAACCGACAATAAATCAACTTTAAACAAATGCTAAAAAACGAAATCAAAAAACCCAAAAGCACAAAAAACGAACAACAAAAAATGGAAAACAAAAAAACAATTTGTTAACTGCAGAAAAATCGACTGATGTTGTTGATGCAATTGCAAATTTAAACAAGCTGTAAATTTGTGAGAAGCGAAAAAAAATCTGACACGAAAAACACTTGTAACAACAACAAAAAAACACATTTATGATGTGTGTGCGTGTGCTTGAGTGTGTGTGTGTGAGTGTGTGAAACTAAGCTGACAAATCACCTGGTGGGCATTTGATAAATTTTTAAGTATTCCCCAGCCGCAGTTGCAGTTCCAGTTCGAAACCCAAATCCAAATCCGTCTACGTATCCACTTTAACGCATTCTTGGCCACGACTTTTACCCGCTTTATGTTGGCAAAACATAATTGATTTGATTGCCATTAAATTGTGTAGAAAGCTTTCCCAAAGCCATTATCATTCACTCAATAATGGGCATTAATGACTTGAATGACGACTCGATCGCTCCACCATCGATTCACCAGAGTCACGTGCAAGGATCACTAAATCAGCAGCCGATGATCATCGTTCGCTTGCAACATGTTGCCAGCCAACCGAAGTGCCAGCCGAACCGAACAGCGTTGCGAGGGTTGCTTGAAACGTTTGTAGTTAAAACTGAAGCTGCCACACAACTTCGTTTGATTACATATGCCAGTCAAGCAGAAAATTTTAGATAGCTTGCCAGTTTTATATACCGTTTATTTGTTGAATTCATCTAAATTTTAAAAATATTAATTTAATTTAATACAGAATCTTTTGTTTATACTAAAGCATTTCCCTTATTTTTTGATATTTCGCTCTTTAAAATGATTAAATAATCAAAGTTCTACCAAACATGAATAATAATAGTATCAAATGCTTTTAAAACATAATAAGTATAACCTGTGAAGTTGCCAAAAAGGTAACAGAAAGCTTGTTTATTAATAAAATATTCACATTTAAAAAAATATAAAATAAAATAAAATAAAACACAATACAAATAACTTTTTAATTTGCAAATATAATACTACAATTTTTATATAATTTCGTTTTTGATATTAGTTAAATAAAGTTAAAACTCTTGAACATTTCCACTCACCTTGGCGCAACGTTTGTAGCTCCCCTCTGTGGCTCAGCTTCCTCGAACTCGGCTCAAACATGTTCGTTCCGGCAGCTGATTGAATAGTTTTTGAAATTTCGTTCAACTGGCCGTTGCCAGTTCTTATACGACATTCGCGCCCAACGGTTGACCCGGGTCCCAAAAACTCCAACTGAAAACCCATAGCGATATCGTGCTCTATGTAATGCCAATTCGTGTCGTCTTTATATGGTGTTTGGTGTTGATTCCTGCATTAATTTTGAGAAAACGTTTTGTACTTTTGTTGGATTGTGTCGGCGCGGGTCTCAGTTGTTTTTAATTGTGTCACTAATGAGCCGCATTTATGTTAATCTCGGCACCCGGCTGGAGGCTCTCGACTCTGGGATCTCGGATTTCGGTGCTCTAAGCCTTTCAAGCGATCCGACGCGATTCCTGTACGGTGTGCATCTTTATCTCCTCGCGCTGTGAATTAGCATACGACACACACTCGAATAGCATTCAAACAACATTCGGTACAAGGCATAAAGTATTCACCTTTTTTTTTTTGGGTAGTTTTCACCTGCTGCGCCGTTTATGGTTATTGCCGCAATTTCGTTGTGACAGTCGGAGGCGCTTTATCATAAATTAAAAAGTCGTGTAGTCCGTGGACAGCTGGACAGTGGGACAGCGGTACAGTGGGACAGCGGGACAAACGTGTGGTGGTTAGTCGTGTGGTGGCTTCTGCTGTGGCATCATCTTCTTCTCCTCCGGCTTTATCTTTCTTCGCGTGTGCGTGTGCGGCTCCAAAGCTGATGAATGATGATGCTGATGCTGATGGTGAAGCTGAAGCCGACTCTGAGTTATTTGCATGAATGAAAACGCGTTGAGTTGTGATAAACGAGACTGGCAGAGGAGCCGTCTGAATAGTGCTCGCAGCATTCACACTGATTCGTATATGATTCAAACTGGTGCGCTCTAGCGATGACTTAATTTTGGTCGAAAAAAAAAAATCTTGCTGACCAGAAGGTGTTAATTAGCATATGAACAAATACTCGTACATAAATAATCCCAATCATTTCGGTATACAAATCGGCAATCGAAACCAACTTGTATTGGTCATTATTTTGTATTTTCTGTTGCCGTCTACACTCTGTGTATTTCGGTTTCATTAATAATAACAGAGGCGTTCCCTTACGTCTGCCAAACACAAACACAAACTGCAATCTCGGTTCTTGTCGGTATCCAATGGCAGCGATTCATCAGTAATAATTCTCGCTTCATAAGAAAACAACAGTCGTAAAAAATGAAGCATAAATAATAATAAGAAAAACAAAACAAAACCGAAGCTGAATCTGAATCTGAATCTAAATCCATAGAGCAATAATATGCTGCCAGCTGTGGTAATTGTGCAAAGCTCAGCAGATATTCTATGGCGGGCTCTAAAATTTGAAATCAACACTTTCAGTGTGAATAGGATATGATGATAGTCGTATTTGAATCTATGTTGTGGTTGTTGTTGCTGTACTCTTTAACGACGTCGTCATGTGGAAAATACATAACAAACTCCTAATATACATACTCTGGATTATGGAAATAAGGTATAGTATATAGCGTAACATACATGACATTTTATAGAGCTCTGAAATCTATAAAATGCTGAATGGCAATTTTATTTGCTGACCGTGCAAAGTCTGCAAGTTTTGTTTCTTTGAGAGAGTTGTTCATAGACCCTGCCAGTTGAATTGAAATACTACAGGGTATCAGAGATAGCGACTACATAAGCTAACTGCGCAGATCGATAGCTTTCTTTATAGGCTTATCAACTGCACCATCTGCAACACAGTTGACAACTGTTTCCTCTCTAACTAGCTGCTTTTTTCGCTCTCAAACCATGGCCATAACATGCGCTACAAGCGTTACAGTTAAAATCAGCAGTAATCACTAATTTTGATCTTGAAAAACACACACACAAGCAAAGCCAGAATATGCTATGTAAATTTGTTATCTCCTGCCGCCCAAACACAAAACGCCCAATCGATCGCAGCTCCGATCGATTCTATATTGAAGAAAAAGCAGGCGTTGCAATAAAAGAGAAAAACAGAAGAAAAATAGAGAAAAAAACTGCAACTACAACACGAAACACAGCAGAGACAGCGGGAAAAACGCTGAAAAATCTCATTAAAATGGGCAATTAAATGGCAGCAGCAACAACTAAAACAAACTGACAGACGGACAGACGGACAGATAGACAGATAGACAGATAGAGAGACATACGACTCAGTTGTTGCCTGTTTGCTGCCTCATAACGAATGCCATTTTTTCAAGGCGAGCTTATAGTTTGCCCATGACATACGAGAGGAGCAACGGGAGCAAACATCCAACAACCAACAGACAACAGACAACGGACAACAACCAACGAACAACGACAACTACAACGACAACTGGAAATCAATTTTTGCCATAAACTCATCAACGTGGCTTTGCTGTGTGTGTGTGTTTGTGTTAGTATCTAATTGCCTGCTGCTGCAAGGAGTATCTCAGAGATACGCCAGCTACAACAGCTCTCCTGTGGGCAGCGGCAATAACAATGTGCAGTGCAGAGCAGAGCAGCGCAGAGCAGCGCAGGTTGTGGCATACAGCTGGCCAAAAAGGGTCTTAACCCAGAAACAGTAACAGCTACAGATACAGATACACAGGCGAACATAACTTTGGCCATGTAATTGAGGTTACAAAACGACCAAAATGGCTTGTTAAACATAACCAGGAAACCAGCCAAAATGAAGACACATCGAGCGCAAGGGGGACACATGCATCGAACAATTGTAAACGTGCAGACAAACGTTCAAAAATTGCGATCAAGATGCCCAAAGAGTCCAAGTATTGCCTGGTCTGGGAGCAACCTGCGCAGGAGTCATCGGTGCTATTGGTGCCATTTGGCATGGTGCTGCTTGGCTGGTTGCTGGCTGGTGGTCGGCAAAGTCGTTTTGTACTTTGGCATGAGTGATCGACTCGGGCCCAAACAAAACTATCTGCGCTTGATCTGTTTCGTCTGCCCAGTCTCTGTGGCTGGGGCCGGGCCAGCTGCAGTCTTTGGCAATTGCAACATGACGAACGATATGTTTTTGGGCTCTTCGGCCAGGCCTAGATACATGGACGGTCGAAGCTCTCAGCTCTCAGCTCTCAGTCATACGTCTTTCTCTGCTCAATTACGTTGTTCAAGGATCGGGCTGAGCAATGCGCCACAATGCTGCACTATTGTTGCCCATTCGAGGCATGCAACGTTTCGCTGCGCGTGGCAGCGACATTTTTCTTGGCATTACCATTACCAAGGCTGCGGCTGAGGCTGCGACTGCGACTGCGAATGCAGCTCTGACTGTGGCACTTTGGGGCACAACAAATATGTTGCTGTTTGTTTCCATCTTTTTGATACCCTGTACCCTTTAAAGGTGGGTAGAAACAGCTCAAAAAATGCAAATAAATATAAATATATTGTATGGAAAAAATTATGCTTTTATGTTGAGCGCGCAGCGCGAGCTGTGACTGGATACAGGGTATACAGGCAGTCGGGCTTGTTTTTGCATATTGTTTTCCTTTTATTGATGAGGCATGTTGAACAGGCTTTATGGGTTTGTTTCTTCTGCCGGTGCGTGGCACAGCACCGCCCACTTTTTACATATGCCAGCTGTTGCTTGCTTGGCTTAACTTTCAAATGTTTTGCCCCCAAAACTAAGTCCAGTTCAAATCGTATATCGAACTGAGCTCAGCGGAGCCCAACTCATTGCATTGTTTTGTTAAATTAATGCGGTTTTTGTGGCTTCCGCCTCCTGTAATTGGCGCTTTATGTTGTCTTGCCATCCAGTCTCCACTCGTAAATTCCTCTGATGAAGGAGGAATAGAGTGCAGAGAGCGCCATGAACATGTCAGCGAGCCATGTAATTACCAACTTCATATCCAGCTGCTCATATATCTGAATTGCACTCGTATATTTTGTGGCTCTCTGGCTACCAGTAAAGACAAAACAGCCATAAAGAAATGTATGAAAGAACTTGCAACTAAACGCCGACTGCATTGCAGGGCAATTGACACAGCGGTGGGTCGGCTAAGCTAGGCACTAACATGCACTGTTCAAAAATTTGTAGAGCTTAGGTTTAACATTTAATTCAAGAACGAAATGAAATAAAAAGTTAACAAACTAATCTAGGTATTCAAAGTCAAAAATTAAATGCAATAAAAGTAAAGAAAGAATTTGATTATTACAACCTTAAATATTTTAAACATAAAATTCTTTTAATAATATTTCTTACTGTGCATCTGTGTGCTCAAAATCTGAGCAATAAATTATAAATTCTACACAAGTTTGCCTATTGCTTTTGGCATTTTTCGATTCCTTTAAGGCAAAATCATTGACAAATTTCTTTCTGGCTTTCTGTAAGCTAACTCTATATGTATTTTTTGCAGTGCATTTATTGCTGCCCTTTGGGTATCAGACTGGGCTTGACCACAGCGACTCCGACGCGTTGTTACGCTTGCGCCTTGGCGTTTGGGGCTCAAGTTCTGTTTTTATTTGCTCCTTTTTTTGTGTTTTTTGTGTCTGACTGCAACGCCTGCGCGTGAAAATATTAAAGTCATATTTTTATGAGCCTCCAAAGTGCGCATTAAGAGTGCTGTTGTTGTTGTTGTTGTTGCTGCTGCTGCTGCTGCTGTTTTTGACTTGTTATTGAGTCTACTGTGCGCTTAAGCATTTAGGTTTATGCTGCCTGCCTCTATAAGTGGTCAGGCTGCACAGCTCACAACATAGCTCCAGTTTCAGTTCGGTTGCAAGTTGTTGTTGCCTCAAGTTGCCTGCGCGTGTTGCTAATTGGAGGCTGGGGGAAGCCTGTAAATGCATCTAAATTATGCGGCTGGCCTAATCCATTTTTAATGATTCCACAATTTAGCCAATTGACTTTTTCACTGATTTAGTGCTCATTTCAATCATATTTTCTGCGGCAATGATTAGCCAATAGCCGCATCGTTGCTTAGTCCAATTTGTTTTCTGGCATGTCCAAAATGCATTGACTGCTGGCCCATAAAATTGTCAAAGCAAACGCCAAAAACAAGTTTCGGTTGCTAAATGTGAGCCATCATCATTAAAAAAAGACAAAATTATTGTTGAAATTATTTACTACACTTGATTAAGCAGGAAAACATAAGTTAAACAACGCTTTTAAGCAGCAGCGTAAATATTGTTTGATAAAAAAAATTATAGCAAGATAAATAAACTAATACCCATTCCAATAATAATTATGCTCATAAGAAACTTGGGCTTAATATTAAAATTTCCTTATATAAGTCAAAATTTCTTTCGCACATAATTAATTATATTTCTAACTTAAAATTTCGAATTTTTTTTGAAATATTTTTACTAGGTTTCACCATAAAATTTAGCATATACTAAGCGTTACGCTAAACCAGTTATATTAAGCAGTTTGGCAGAAGAATTGACATCATCTTAACCGCATTTCTAGTGATTTATTACCCATACTAAAATTACACTGGGAAAAATTCGGAAGAATTTAGAAATGCTGACAACCCTGGGCAAGTAGAAAACAGTGAATGGTATCAAGTTCATGTTAGGTCCTTGCTCTCTCCCGCAGAATCTAAGCAAAAGCAACGACAGAGAGCGAACCAAAAGTAAAACAAAAAGAAAAGGGTCACGAAATGAAGGCGAGTCTCATACCCAGTTTTGTCGGTCTTTGATATAGAGCCAAAGATAAAAGAGCAGGAGCAGCAGCAGCAGCAGCAGCAACAACAACAGAAACAGCAGCAAAACAAAGCACAAATCAAGTACACGTGACTTGGACTGTTGACGCGTACAGAGCCTGGCATGGGATAGGTTGGTAATGGGTATGCTATAGCATGGTATGGCGATGGGATGAGTTTTTGCTGATGAAATTGTTGACGTTGACATGCAACAGGCAATGCGGCAATGCCGCAACAAGCATCAGGCAACAGGCAACAGGCAACGCGCTTCAAGTGGCAGCTACAAATTAAATAAAGCACGAAAATTTCGTGTGGAACAACAGCAAAAATCTAAAGCAACAGCTAAAAGCTAAAAAAAAAATAAGCAAGGACGGAGCAGATCAGTTGGCAGGAAGGCTACAGTCGGACATAACCGACAGTAGTTGCTACGCGCGTATGCAAATATCTTGAAACAAAGCGACCAAATTGTTTGTTGCATATCTTTGCTGTTTCTTACCAGATCGTAACGGAATTCATATTGACAATAGAGCCGGTCATAAGCTAGCTCTGGGATCTAGATCTAATAGTTAACGAGATCTAGCTATAAAAAATTCAAACACAAAAATGATAAAAAAAATACACTCCTGCTTCTGGGTGTTACAAACATTTCCCACATCCACTAGCTGAATAAACCCTTTTATAATTTTTAATAGTACAGTGTAGTAGATAACGGATAAGTTGAAAATCGTAGAGCTGATATTACAGGGTAGAAGGCAGTAGGTAGCACGCGCTTGTTTCCGGCTCAGTATCGTCGGCAATGAGGGTGTGGTTCGATTAGTACCACCTATCTAACGGCTCTCTATCCACTGCACCAAATATAAATAGAATTCACGTGCTCAGATTGCCTAACAACTAATTAACGGGAAAGGATAAGAAAGGACGGAGGAAGCTCAGCAGGCATAGCAAGTTGAAAACACAGTAGCCCGTTTAAAACTACTCCAAAATCTGGAGCGGTTGTAACCCCACCCTACCATGATAGCTCGGTGCCATTAAAAGAGCTATCCCTTTGGGCAACTACGCGTTTACCCCATTGTCACATATCGGCTCTTCATGACTCCCAAAAAATAAAAGAATTAATTAAACAGCATAATTGTCTTTACTTAACGTTAACATTGTATATTCATTGTTTTTTTTTTTTGCTATTTTTAAGATTTCATTTACTTTTACAATTTTAAAGGGGGTATTTATTCATTATCTATCGTTTCGTTTCACTACTATATGTTTGCTTAGTTTTATTTTTGGTTTTCTTAAACTGTTTCTATCATTATCGCATTCTTTTATTTCATGGTCTGCGTAATATTCTTGTAAGTTAGTTTTCTTTTATTTAATATATGTAATAAATGTAATAAATGCGATAGTTAACGATATTCGGTGGCGATTAATTTTGCATTCTCGCAATATAAAAAGTTTGCAAATCGCAAACATAACATTAACAACTGTATTGGAATTGGGGAATTGAAATATACGATCGAGTGGCAAAGAATTCGTAAAAGGACATGTTATCGATGTTATCGATCGATCGTTACCACTCTTATAATTTTATTGGCATAATGGTAAAATTAAATATATTTGTTTTAGCACTTACCTGTGCTTATCCGATAGGGCCCCGTCGTAAACACAGCTGGGTAGGAAAACATATGCAAACAAATATAAATTACCCTATGCCAATGCCCTCATTCCTATACTTGTGAAATTAATGCATGTATATATTATTTATATATATATATATACATACATTGTTTTATATATACATATCTATTTAGGCCTGAAAATACTATTAATAATAAACCCTAATAATTAATATTTATTCTAGAATATAAACAGTATTTTAAGTTAATTTTATTTTATTTCCTTTTGTATTTTTATTCATTTTAACTCCAACACATCGCGCAGCAAATCAGCTGTTTAATACATGTATGAATGAGTGTGTATGTGTGTATGTGTGAGTGTGTTAAGAGTGTAATGTAATTAAGGTAAGAATGTAATCCGAATGGATTAAAATCAAAAATAAAGAAAATGCAAAGGAAATGAATGCAAATAATAAAAAAGAAAAAAAGCAAGAAAACTAACTACTAAAAAATTATGTTAGCGAATAGCCATTTAGCTACAAAATAAACCAAAAAATAAAAATAATTCAACTAGCAAACCAAATCATAAGGAGAAAAGGGAAATGATAGCAAAATAAAGGAATTAAACTAACATAATAGCAATTAGTTACAACAAAATTTGTTGTTTTGAAATAATAAAGGGGTAAGGATTAAATAAAATAAAAAATAAGGAAAAATAAAGAAATTAACTATAAAAATTAAGTTAGGTTAAGATGAATTGTAACTAAATGTTGTATGTTTTTCGCCTTTTCCAAAAAGAGGCGTTATGTCTTGTTGTGGTTGTGTGTGTTTGATGTATTCGATGATGTTTGATGCTTTTGATGTGTTTGGTGAGGTTTGATGCTTTGCTGATCGTAGTCGATGATACCCCTTATGCAGAGGCAAGGGGGTGTTGCTGCCACAAGGGTATAACCTAAATCAGAAAGCCAATTAGCAACAATTTCAGGATTTTTATTAATATTGTTGCTTACTTGACCAGTGTACGCTGGGTGAATAGAGATGACCAGGGCACATGCAAGTATGCAGTGTGCAACACCTGGCCTGCCACTACACACGCCGCTCCGCGTGGTCGTGTGGTACACACACACGCTGCTCCGCCAACCGTATTCGGCAAAGATACACTGAGCACAGGCGTACAGCTCACGTCTACGGCACAGAAGCCTCGCACCGGATTGCCACCCCACACGCCGCTCCGAGTGGTTGTGCAATACACACACACGCCGCTCCGCGTGGTTGTGCGGTACGCACACACGCCGCTCCGCCAACCGTAGCTGCCAAAGATGCACAGAGCACAGGCACAAATTTACGGCACGGAGGCACAACACAGGCTTGCAGCACAGATGAGTCGCAAGGCGTGCAGCACAGATTTAATGCTCACTGCGATAACCTAAAAGAGAGTGCAACTCCATTACTATACTAATTTAGTAATATAATGGGTTCTTTCACTCACTTGGGCATGGATGCACTCCACAGAAACGACACTTTGGCTTATTTCGGCCAGCACGTGTGCACAAAAACACTTTTTCGCTTATTTTTCACAAGTCGCTGCTGCTGATCGTCAGTTGTAGCTCACAAGCAAAACGGAAGTGAAAAAATTTCAGTTCAGTGTCAAATGTCACTGCTGCAGAGCGCTCTTAAATGCAGAGTTGCATTGAAGTCAAGGTGGCGGCATAACGATATACATGATATCGGGTCATGGTACCTAATTAAAACTATCGACCATATAATGATGCGATAGTTCTTAAAAATGCAAAGAAAAATAAATGTGGCCAGTAACAAGCGCCATTTCAAATCCCCCCCACTAAAATCAGACTTGGCGGGGTCGACAAGTATGATACACGCTTGTAACTGGACATTACTGTTTCAAGTCCTTGGCGTGATATTTACCTACTAGATTTCCCTGCATATCTTCAATTTCGTAGTAAGCAGAACCAAGTTTCTTTCTTACTCGAGCTTTAACAAAAGGGTGAGCTAGTTTAGCACTAAAACCACGCACAAAATTACTTTGCTGCCAATTACGACGAAAAATTTCCTGCCCTTCCTTATACGAAACTTCTCTACTGCGCTTATTATACGCTGCTTCGTTGCGATCGTGTTGTTTGATCATGCTTTGAGTCGCTTGTTCACGCATGATGTTTAACGAATCATCGTGATCAAACGATATGGAACGATCTTCCAACAACCCAAGACGTCGCAGTATTTCGTATTTAGAACCATGGGTAACCATGTGTTGGCCAAATACCAGTCTGTAAGGAGCATGATTTACTGCCGTATGAACACTAGATCTTAGCGAACAACAAATTTTGCTAAGATTCTCGTCCCAGTTGCTTTGGTTGGGATGAATATATGCTTTAATCGCAGCAATAATGGAGCGATTAACCCTTTCTGAAGCGTTACCCTGGGGAGCATATGTTGCTGTGTATGCATGATGCACTCCGTAATGGCTAAGTAATTTGTTGAAGGCATGAGACTTAAATTGTACACCATTATCCGATACAATCGTCTCAGGCACCCCAAAACAGTGGAACAGCTCTTCCTCAATATATGGGAGAATTGCATCCACGGAAAACTTTTTCACGGCTTTTATGAATGGAAACTTGGTATAATGATCAAGCACAATGAATATACCGATATTTCCAGTCTTAGACCTCGGGTAAGGACCTAAATAATCCACATACAATTTTTGGAAGAACCTTTGGGTCGTTATCGTCTTAGCTAATGGTGGTCTTAACGTTTGGTTCGGATGTTTCGTACTTTTACAAATTTCACATTTGTTTATATAGTTACGAACATCAGTGACTAAATTAGGCCAGAAATAATATCGCCGCAGTCTCTCTAGCGTTTTATTAATGCCACCATGTGAGGCTAAAGGGTCGTCATGCGCTATCTGTAAGGCAGTGGGCACCAATTCCGCCGGAATCCACAATTTCCATACCGCATCGTCAGCTAATTTTTCGTCGACAGCATGTTCAGCTCTTCGATAGATATACCCATCCACAACTTTAACCTGTGACGCTGAGGAACTATTTTTCTCAATCTGGGCTATCAAATCTCTATACGAAGGCGATTGGAAATGTCGAGACTGTAAGTCTATGCAAGAATCGACTTCGATACTCGAAAGGTCCTCGGTATGAGTCCTGGAAAGAGCATCGGGAACTATATTCTTACAACCTTTACGATGCTGAATGCTAAAATCATATCCTTGAAGTTTTAAAGCCCATCGAGCAAGTCGGCTGCTTAAGTCGGTTTGACTCATTAACCACTTCAAGGACGCATGATCGGTTATAACCGTGAATGGATGTCCTTCGACATATGGACGGAACTTCTTGATGCCTAAAATCGCGGCCAGGCACTCTTTTTCTGTAACAGAATAGTTGCGCTGACACGGATTTAACTTTTTGGACATATATGAGATTGGAACCTCATCTCCGTCGTCATTAATCTGTATTAACACGCCCCCAACACCCGTGTGACTAGCATCACAATGAATATAAAATGGACGTGCAAAGTTTGGCGTATGCAATACTGGAGCTGCGCACATTTCCTTTTTCAAGGTATCGAAGGCATCGTTAGCAGCTTCAGTCCATTGAAAGCGGCTCTTGCCTTTAAGACAATCGGTTAGTGGGGCTGCAATAGAGGCGAAATTGCGAATGAATTTCTGGTACCACCCAGTCATTCCCAAAAACCGACGCAGTTGCTTAACTGAACGTGGTGGCGGATAGTCCAAAATGGCCGATATTTTCTCGGTATCCATGGCTATTGTTCCGTTACCAACAACGTGTCCTAAATAACTCACCTCCTTCATACAGAACTTACTTTTCTGGACATTAATGGTAAGGCCAGCTTTGTCTAGACTAGTAGCTATCTCATGAAGGACGGTCGTATGCCGCTCAAAACTATCGGATACTATCAACAAATCATCCAAGTAAATAAACACTTCATTTTTCAACGAAGCGGGTATGATTCGATCCATTAATTTCGACATGGTCGAAGGAGCGTTGGAAAGACCAAAAGGCATTACCGTAAACTGGTAAAGCGGCCTACCTGGTACGGTGAAAGCTGTCTTATCCCTCGATTTTGCCTCAAGAGGAATTTGCCAATAGGCATCTTTTAAATCCAGACTGGTGATAAACTCGGCTTTGGGCAATCGACTAAGAATACCCTCAATAATCGGCATGGGATAGGCATCTTTACGCGTAACCTGATTAACCTTGCGGCTATCCAAACACAAACGCACTTTTCCCGGTTTCCGAACTAACACGACTGGAGAGGACCATGCTGACTCCGATTCTTCTATTACTCCTAAAGCGAGCATCCGATCTAACTCCTCATACATTAGTTTCTCGATAGCTGGAGATACAGGATAGTGCCGCTGTTTTATTGGTTCGGCTGTACCGACGTCAATCGAGTGAGATAACAGCGTCGTTTTACCTAAACCTTTTTCCACAAATGAAGGAAACTGCTGAATGGTATCGTCGAGCTGTTTTTTCTGTAAAGTTGACAACGAACAAAATACATTCGTGTCGATAGCAGCTAGTTGTGCAGACTCTTCGTTAAAATCGGGTAGTAAATCAAATTCGGTCCAAAAATCTATGCCGAGGTATAGCGATTGCTTCAAAGACGGTACAATATAAAAGGTAATACTTTTGGTGTTACCGTTATATTCAATTTCCGTATGAAGTTTACCCACAATGGTTTGGGCCTTTCCATCGGCAGTTTGCACGTTGGAATTAAGGATTTTGTACGGTATTTCTTCCGCTATAACCTCCTCTGCCAATTCACCCCCAATACAGCTGATAGTAGCTCCCGTATCCATCAATCCTGATACTGAACGACCTAACAACTGAACTCTGGCATATGGCCTTACATCAGGAGCACGTATGGATGAAACCAGCAGAGATTTTTCAATTTGAAGCCGATTAAAATAATTGCTGAGACGTTGAGACGAACGTTCTTGACTATTAGTTCTAGAAGGTTCGTCTACTTGATAAGTAGGAATAATTTGTTCCGTGTAAGAAATGTCAGGTAAAAATGTTTCGTCTGGGGAAGTTTGCGTCGCAATTGAGACGTCTAGTTGGTGTTGGTCGCTTTCGAAACCATCAGTCTGCGTGCCCCTTTCAAAGGTGCACGGCTCTGCACGTTTTTTGACCCGCTACATTTTGGGCACGAAGGTCGATATTCGCCACGCTTGCCACAACCGTAGCAAAAGATTACCCGTTCTTCCGAACAATCTTGGTAGCGATGTCCACCCTTTCCACAATTCCAGCATTTTAGCTCGATTGCAGCGACATCTTCTTCCTCAACTTCGCTGTCAGTAACAACTTCCACCTCGTTTATAAAACGACGCGGTGCCGGAAGCGGTTTTCGTACGGCAGGTTTAAGGGTGCTCATGAAGCTTTCCCTAGTACGGATGATCTGGCGTAAATGCGAGATACTAACTATCTGTTGATATAACAACTCATGTTGTATCTCTGGCAGTAAATTGGAACGTATGCATTCCAGTAAAGAAGCATCTGAGAGGGGTACTGACAATTTGTCAACCAAAAGAATAATACTTTCGTAAAATTCGTCGAAAGTCTCACCCTCTTTCTGCTTTCGACGATGTATTTCGTCGCGAATGCTCACGTCAGTTCGCTCTTCTTTGAACTGAGAACGTAAAGCAGTACATAGGGCAGGCCACTGTATTGGAGATACTTGCTTATGGTATCGCCAATACCAGTCACTGGCAAATCCTTCGAACAGGATAGCAATATTATCTGTCAACAAAGAAAAGTTGCCTTCTAGGGTCTGGTGTGTTAGCGCTTCGACCCGGTATAGAAAGTTTTCTATACTCATGCCCGATCTTCCCGAGAATTTCAACCTCCAATTCCCCATAATCTGACTTATTCGGTCTAAACGAATGTCAGTAGTTGTCGGAGATAATCGTGGCCTACTTGAAGACGCTCGCGGAATATCTATTGGTTCGTTAGTCTGTGGGGGTGAACGCGAGGGTTCGTCCCTTAAGGTTAACGCTGTTAGCATGCTTTGGAAGCCTGTGGCTATCGTCTGGGCAATCATTTCTGATTGTTTCGCTGTCGCTATTGCTAAAGAATCTGCCAACATTTGCTGTAAATTAGGCATTGACGTAGACTCTCTGCCTGCAGTCTCTTCTGTAGCTGACTGCATTTCTTCTAAATTTTGGTCTCCGAGCCTTCGCTGATGACGAGTAAGGGTCGGCATTGCAGCGTCCGTTAAACTCTGCGTGGACTGACTTAACTCCGTATTCAGAGTTAAATTTAATAAGGACGACTGTAAAGTAGATTGGCAAACAGGACAACGTTTGCGGTTCGCCACTCTTGAGTTAAAACAACTCCAGTGAAACGTATGACTACAACTGGTTGATAATAACTGATCTGAGGTTTCAATTACTTTCATACAGATAAAGCAATAGGTATCTTTAGAAAGGTTTTCACAACTTCGAGCCACAGACATAATAATACGAGATATTGATTTAGCAAAAAATTTTATATATATAGAAAATAGATAATATGGGTTTTAATCAAACGATCGGTTCATAGAAAAATTTTGGGAGCCATGAATTACTTCCATGGACAATGGGTAGTTGCAGAGATTTTCGTTACTAACCTGCTGAGCATAAAGACATTTGTTATAGGAAGGAAGAAGAGAAAGAAGAACAATAGAGACGGAAGGATTCTTTTGTGACCATTGATACCATTTGTTGTATACCTCTAGATATCATGTGATGTTACTAAAACTGGTACACCGTTTTTAAATAAAAGATATTATTTCCAAAAATTAGTATAATCCGAGTGATTAGCTCATGCACGCTGTCACAAAAGAATATAGCGAGAAAGAGAAAAAATAGCAAAGTTGACTAGAGAAAAAAATTAGGAATGAAAGAATCAGAAGAAAGAACAAGGTGGATAAAACATAGGAATAAACTTTCGTTTCGTAAAGAAGGTTCATTACGCATTTGAATCATTGAATTATTTGAATCAAGGAAGCGAATTTGATGGTTCTCTAACATATCGCTTAACTCTCTTGATTCTTCAAGCTGTTTCAAAGATAATTGCAATGATTAGTAGAAAGATATAGCCATATAATCTGAGCAAACTTTGTCTTACAAATCATTTACCAATATCTTGAAACACATCATATTATCATCATTGGATAGGCATAACTATCTAATCTAAGCAGCACTATTTCCATTTGATTGTTAATAATATGGTGAAAGGAGGGTTGTGTTTTAACAACGGAATGTCTGAACTTTAGATATAAAGCTTGAAATAGAATCACCGCTATCAAAAACACGAACACAAAAAAGGATGTTAATTAGTTGGACGAAGTCAGAAGGTGTTAATGACTTTTTTAATGTTTATTTTAATTCGGGACCTTGCCGGATCGGGCCCCACGTTGGGCGCCATTATTTATATTTATGTATTGTAGTAGATAACGGATAAGTTGAAAATCGTAGAGCTGATATTACAGGGTAGAAGGCAGTAGGTAGCACGCGCTTGTTTCCGGCTCAGTATCGTCGGCAATGAGGGTGTGGTTCGATTAGTACCACCTATCTAACGGCTCTCTATCCACTGCACCAAATATAAATAGAATTCACGTGCTCAGATTGCCTAACAACTAATTAACGGGAAAGGATAGGAAAGAACGGAGGGAGCCGGTGAAAAATCCAATAATAGGTTTAAAGAAATAGACGTTTTAATCAATTTTAAAAAGGCTATTTAATACAAGTATTGGGAGCGCAAGCAGATTATATAAAAGTTAGTTGGCTGTCGCTGATTACAAAGTTGTTCGCTAGGCATAAGCTCGAAACGAAACTAAAAGCTAAGCCGAGCGAACATATGTGCAAGGCTGCTGCGAAACACAAATATTAAGGAGTATAAGAGTTATATTAACCTACGACATACAGCTAATATTACACTCTAGGGCATTTCAATATATTCACTATTATTCTAATTCTAACTTAATTGCTGCTCCAACATTCCGGCCCCGTTGAAGTGCTCCTATCAGCGCTTCAAGCCACTGATAATACTGGCAATTTGTGGATCGGGCGTCTTTATGTCCGCCACGTGGACTTGCCCGTCCCCTCCATGCACCACCACCGCTGCCACCAGCGATCGCTCGAAAGTGCGTTACCCTGCGGATGTCAGTAGGTTCACTTGCTGCCTCTGGAACTCGTCCTTCAACTTCTCCATCAGAATGGTGGCTCCCACGAAGTTGTCTGCTTTGTCTGAAGATAGTCTGCAGGGAACGACACGTCGTGCGATGAAGCTTTTTTGAAATTAAAGGAAAACAATTATTCGATAGGTCTGCAATGAATTCCAAGTGAACAGACTTTGAAGCAAAACATAAAAAAATTGCAACATACATTTTTACCGGACTACGTCTCCTTATTCGCAACGACACGATAATAGGCCTACAAAAGTCTACTCCACAAATATAGAATGACCGAAATAGAGCAACCCTTGTCTTTGCCCCTGCATGACAATTTTCGATATGCAACTCTCGCAAATGTAACGACCTGAGAAATAAATCTGATGCAAAATCAGCTAGGTTGGACGATGAGAGCAAATGTCGCCAAGTCTCACCTTCGATCACATCTTGGATGCCTGCAACTCGATTCGATACGGATGTTGCTATTATAGATAGTGAAGTATTCATCCAATGTAGTGTGATTTCTGAAAAGTTCACACTCTCGACTCTGCAACGGTCCAAAATCTGTTTAATGCTTGACCATATATATCGCTTGGTAGAGTCGGCATCATTGAAACTAAAAACCTTATTGTCTTTAGCATTTTCCATTATATTGGGATAATTTGAAAACGATTTAGCCAATTGAAAACCCCCTGAAGTGAGGATATCGGATACCTGAGTACATATGGTTCTCAGAGCATCAAACGTATCAGTTCGGGTGAGCATATCATCGATGCAGAAGTCATTACAAATGACTTCAGAGCCAAGAACATGAGTATGTTTATGTTCTTGCAAACAGCGGATGGCTAGAACCGGTACGGACGCATTGCCATAAGGTACCGAATTCAAGCGATAAGTATGAAGCTCATCCGCTGGGCTTTCACGCCATACGATGAGTTGAAAGCAGCGATCACTTTCAGCTATGTTCAACTGCCGATACATCTTTTCAATATTTGCCGTGAGGGCATATCGATTCAACCGAAAACGAGGAAATGATAATATAAGCTCCCTCTGAATAGTTAGGCCCACCATCATGCTATCATTAAGAGAGTGCGTCGATGTTGTTTTACAAGACGCGTCGAATACCACTCTTAATTTGGTTGAGCTACTTTCAGGCCTCAGGACACATTGATAAGGTATATGTCGTCCCGGTGGAACATGTGTGCCAAGGACTGACATGTGGCCAAGATCTATATATTCTTTACTATGCTCAGTGATGTCCTCTTTTGCGTGCGTAATTGCACAACATAGAGGGTTTTGCGTTTGTGTTTTTCTAACACGTCCAGATGCTACCCAACCTAGCAATGTCTTTTGCAGGACTGGGCCATTTTCGGCCAACTTTATTTGTCCAGTGCAAATCAGATCGAAGAATAATTCAGCTCCTAATAGTATATCAATGCGTTGGGGTTTATAGAAATCGGGATCAGCCAATTCTAGATCCGACGGGATTTTCCAACTTTTAACAGGAAGGACATAATCTTGCTGTTTGTCTGAAATTGACGACAGCACCCAAAAATCTGCATTGAACTTATGCGAATTTACTTTTGAAGAAATGACCGTAGAAACCTCATTCTTCGCAACCTGAGTTGCATTTCCTACTGACGTAACTGTCAGACATTTACTTTTACGATTAAGTTTAAGGTTTTGAGCTAAGTGCTCTGTCATTAAATTGACTTGGGAGCCTGAATCTAGCAGCGCTCTAGCGGAATGAGTTTGGCCGAACCTATCACGAATTTTGACAACAGCTGTCGCAAGAATAACCTGATCTACCTCACTAGATATATGATTTATATGGGCAGAGTGGGCTGAAGCTTGCGGTGTTGAAGGAGATTGCTCTGCGTCATACACTGTACTATCAAATTTGTGCAGAAGAGTATTGTGGCCCTTGGTACATATTTTGCATTTTGCAGCTGTGCAATTTGACACTCTGTGTCCAGGCTGCAAGCAATTGATGCACAATTGAGTGGTTTTTGCAAAGTTAAATCTGTCTGAAACTGGCAACGCGGCAAAACTTGAACAATTTACAATATTGTGCGTTTGGTTACAAAACTGACAGACACTCCCACTACGCCTATTTTCATTCGTACAGGCAAAAGTCGACCTTACGTTTTTAGTAAACTTAGACTCTGACTTTAACTTCAATCTAGACTTGGAACTTTCATCCGCCGAGAGATGCTGATATCGCCTGTTCAGCATTGATACACAATCAGACCATTTAGGCAGTGTATCATAATCGAGCTGCTCTTCATATTTAGATTTAGTGGCGGAGTCCACCTTTGACAAAACTGTATGAATTAGCACAGCATTTGCAAAGTCTTTCTCATTTCCGATGGACATTAACGACTCATATATTGCGGAAACGGAATCTATAATCGACCTCAAGCCGAGCGCCGAGGGTTTGTTTAATGGTTCAATATCGAACAATTGAGCTAGCGTATCGAAGAAGATAAGACACTTGTTGTCATACACTCGCTTCAGGCTAGCTAAGGCTTTTGGGTAGTTTGCATCAGAAACCTGGAAAGCTTTAATAGTTCCCAGAGCCTCGTCTGATAAACACGAGATTAAATGATTAAACTTCTCTATATTCGACAAAGATCTGTTTGAATCTACCAAACTTTCGAATAAACTACTAAATTGTTTATATTCTGAATGCTTTCCACTAAATTTGGGTAGTTGCAATTTGGGCAAATTCAAATTGTGGGAAGCTAAAGGCCTATTGTCAATATTTTTATGCTCGTCTAGAGCCGCCATATATGCAGATTTCGATAGCACACACGTTTCTTCCAGTAAGCAACGCGTTGTGTTATCGGGGTCAATACTGTCGATCTCGTCCTGCAGATGCATTGCCTTAGCAATGTATGAATTCAATATATCTAACCTGCACTGAATCTCGAACTTACTAGGTGTTGCTTTATTTTTTAAATCAAGTCTTAAACGCTGAATATGGGCTTCT
>JAWNNJ010001968.1:0-39992 GCA_035045125.1 Hypselothyrea guttata
TGCGCCAGCATACGCGCGTTCCACCCTCGCGCCCTTCGCCTCTCACCACACTCGCTCAACTTGCACTTACTCAACTTCCCCTCACACATGCGCAACGCTCCCGTGCTCTCTCGCATACGCAGTCGCTGTCGTCGTCAGCAGAGCTGCAGCCTGCAGCTGAGGCGTGGGGTATAAAAGCGAGCGTCGGCGCAGCAGTTGACACATTCGACAAGTGTGAGGCAACAAGCGAAGACTCCTCTTACCATGAAGTGCATTGTAAGCGGAGTGGGAAGTGGGGAGTGGGGGGATGTGTCTGGAAGGGATTCAATAATAAATCTCCCTCTCTCTCTTGGCAGTTGTGTTTACCCTGTAGTAGCCGCATTGCTGCTGGTCAGTGCTGCAGTTGGCGCGGAGAAGGAGCTGGAGGCGGGGGTGCAGGGGGCGGATCATGTGGGTGACTCCGCCCCCTGCAGGAGAAGAAGCAGGAGAAGCGTTATGTGGGCGGATATGGTGGTTATGGCGGCTATGGCGGTAACTACGGCGGATATGGCGGCGGATATGGAGGTGGATATGGCGGATACGGCAACTATGGCGGCTACGGCGGATATGGCGATGGCTACTACGGTCCCTACGGCTCACGCGGAGGATATGGCGGATTAGGTAAGCGCGTACTCCCTTTTAAAAACCCTGTAAAATATTCCAAAAATATTTAGAAAAAAAGAAGTAATACCAATTGATTTCGATTTTTTCTCCTTTTCCCCAAAACAGACGGCTATGGCGGATACTACGGGGGCTACAACTCGTATCCCTACAACAGGGGCTACTACAATTCACGCTTCTATTAGAACACAAGACCACACACCAAGCAATTTATTTTTTTCACCCAATTTGATAATGTAATTGTTTCTCTGACTTATATTTTAACATGTTAAAAGCGTAAACAAAATAAATATAATTACTATTGCAATACTGTTTTGTTCATATCTCCTGTGTTTATGGATCGATTTTAATGCGCTTTTCAGGATAGGTAATAACTGTAGACGAAAGTATATTCTCCGAATATCTAATGATATTATGGGGGACAGAATGTCTGTACGCGAAATAGAAATTTATAAGCCTTGGTATTACGCTTGATATGCAACCTTTTATGTGAGTTTAATAGATTTTGGTCTAAGGGTGTGCGCCATACAACATTTGAAATAAACTTGATCTGCGTATGATATACACATACATACATACACACCCAAGATGGCCGCTCTAGCCCTTATAGTTTCCGAGATCTCGGCATTCATACAGGCGGACATACAGACAGACGGACAGACATGGCTATATCGCGCAGCTCGTCGTCCTGATCAAGAATGTATGTACATACATATGTATGTGTCACGCCGCCTTCTGCCTGTGACATACATACATTCCTCCAAAGATGTATGTATATGTATATGTATGTATGTGCATGTATATGTAAAGTTTCTTACCTCTATATTTGGATGCACGCGCATATAGTTTATGATAGCTACTTCGTCGCTCTTCGTAAGTGTTTTCATATACACGAACACGGGTGCAGGGAGTATTACGTATTGGACTATGCGATCGTTTCATTTTTAATCCAAATTCGCGTATTTTATTAAATAAATCCTTATTTCACTTATTTGGGGCAACGACGTGTGGTATCGGCTGTAGCAGACTGCAAACTGAAATGGTATCGATAACAGGTGCTGACAATCGAGTAATAGGTGATGCCCAGTGTTGCCAATTTTCCTTTTTTAGGACAAACCTGTTCTTTTTTATTTAAACTGTTATTCCCGGAAAAATTCGAAAACGTCCCCCTATCCGGAAAAATTCGTTAGGCGTTTTCCCATTTTCAATGGGTACAGGATATAAAATCAGCTTTTTATTCTCTAAAAAAAAATTGGCAACACTGCAGGCAAGCACTGCTGCCAAATACGCTTTTTTCTCGCTAGTTCTAGCTGTTTTTAATATTCTTACGATTTTAAAACAAAATTGTTCCCCAAAATTGCAATAAAAAGTATTATTGGTTGGGAATTTTGTTTATTTTATTTTCTTAATTATTCTGCTTTTTCTTATATTTTATCTAATGTCTATCAAAATAAAATTATAAAATTATGTTGATCCTCAGTCTCCCATAACACCTTTATTTTAAATTACAAACTTAAAAATAATTGTAAAATAATAATTTCCGGCTCTTTTGTGCAAATTTGTAGTTTGCTATTTTTTAAGCCCTTCCCGCCAAAAACGGCAACACTGAAGCGTATATTTGAAATCTTAATTTTGCAATCAATGCTATAAATATGTATGGTCAATAATAACACAATTTAAGAACTCAAGCTAAGGAGAATTAGGGATACGACGATCCAAGTGGAATTAATTGTAATTGTTAGGATCCTTCTTAGTCCTGTCCTTCTTGACCCGGAAGATGTGTCCCGACCATGGGAGCCAACCCCCTGCCGGAAGCAGCTCAATCAGGACAATCCGGATGGGCAGCGATGCCTCCGAGTCCATATAGGAGGCAATCGGATGCTTCGGTTGTAACCCGGTGGCAATCAGATACTTCTTGGTACTATCGGCCCGCTCGCTGCCCTTGCCCCCCTCCTTGTACAGCTGCTTATCGCCTTATCGGCTCATCGTACTGCGAACGGTTAGGACAAATCCACGTCTGTCCTCCGGAGACCACAGCGACCTTCTCCGGATTCCGTCTCCGCATTCATCCGCATGCCATTGATCATGACAATGGGGCGTGAGAGTACTTGCCACGCCTCTCGCAATGCCCGCCGTATTGCGCCCCTGTTCCAAATAACAAACTTAAATTATCTTGAAATATAAGACTTTTATAAAAATTTGCGCCGATCTTTCCTATAGGAGCTATTAGATATAGTCTGCCGATGTGGCCAATTTCTTTTTCACGAATTTATAATATTTTAATAGATTGTGGGAAAAATTACATAATATTATTAAAGTTAAGGAGATGACAGATATTAAATATACTATATTAATCAATAATGAGAGCCGTTAAAAATCATGACTGTCATCGGGCAGATTGGCGTCCTCCATTCGACGTATCTGCTGCCAACTGAGCGACGCCTTCATGTGGCCCTCCTGGTGCTGGCACGACAGTACGGACAATACTGGATGTCCATCAGATATACGACAAAGGGATGCCGCTTGCACTCCAACGGAATCCGGCCGTTGAAATAACTGATGACAATTATCACACTCGAAGACCTGATGGGGCCGCTCACAAACGCACTCGTCAGCATTGCAGGGTATTCCGCAGTCGAGCTTCACATTGTTATTCAAATCACTGCAATTGATGTCGTTGTTGTTGTTGCTCCGATCGAACAAACATAGTGCGCGCTGTAAGCGAAGACGAAGATGAAGACGAAGCTGAAGACGAATTGCTTGCGTTGCGAGTAAGCGAATTGAATGCATAGTGCAAGACGAATTCGTTGCGTTTTGTTATGCTGGTCACAATGGATTTCTCATCTGATAATACCTTCTCTTGCAGAAAAATTAATTTTTTTAATTCAAATGTTAGAGAAATGTGTTTTGAAAAAATTCACCCTATTAATTTACGAAGAAAAACACTCGGCGAATTTTTTCAGAACACATTTCTCTAACATTTGAATTAAAAAAATTAATTTTTCTGCAAGAGAAGGTATTATCAGATGAGAAATCCATTGTGACCAGCATAACAAAACGCAACGAATTCGTCTTGCACTATGCATTCAATTCGCTTACTCGCAACGCAAGCAATTCGTCTTCAGCTTCGTCTTCATCTTCGTCTTCGCTTACAGCGCGCACTATGTTTGTACCCTTAGGCCTAAAACATAGTGCGCGCTGAGACGAAGACGAAGACGAAGACGAAGCTGAAGACGAAAAACTGTGCACGAACGATTTGTATGAATTCGCTCGTTCGCAAACATAGTGCGCGCCGAGACGAAGACGAAGACGAAGACGAAACGCAAGCGAAAATCTAGAAACGGTGCAGTACTGAATTTGAAGACGAATCGCTTGCTTTTCAGCCGTTTATTTTAAATACATTATTGCATTTACGTCAACATTTAGCTTTTTAGCTGGCATATTAGGGCTTTTATTAAAAGTAGTCAACTTTTTTTATAATGCTAGGTTAATTTGGTGCCAACATATAATCAAATGTTCTCTATTTTTACTCTTGTGTATTAAAAACAAATTTTTTCAACTTGGCGCAGCTCATCAAACAAGTGCTAAAATTCGCCGAGTGTTTTTCTTCGTAAATTAATAGCGTATATTTTTTTAAACACATTTCTTTAACATTTGAATTAAAAAAATTAATTTTTCTGCAAGAGAAGGTATTATTATTAGGTATTATTATGAGAAATCCATTGCGACCAGCATAACAAAACGCAACGAATTCATCTTGCACTATGCATTCAATTCGCTTACTCGCAACGCAAGCAATTCGTCTTCAGCTTCGTCTTCATCTTCGTCTTCGCTTACAGCGCGCACTATGTTTGTACCCTTACTCTATGGAGCGCACCGTTCACAAAATCTCATGAAGCGCTCCAAATTTATTGAGTTATCGCTCCATGGAGCGATTAACCGATAACGATTATTTAGCCGAAAATTGCAACCATAAATGTAGCATAACTGTAAAATCTCCAATGGAAGAATTATCGCTCCAGCGATAACACATACAAACAGCTGTTTACATTTGAAAATGTAAACAAATAAATAATATATATAATATATATAATATATAAAATACTTGGTTTATATATGAAAATGAAATTTTTGAAGACTTTTTGCATCCAATAATGTTGCAAGTGGTAAAAATTGTTTTTTTTAGGTTATAAAATATTTGTAACTAAAATGTTGTAATCTTAAATTTGTATTATATTTATTTCACTATTCCTTATAAGAATAATTCTATTTATTAAAACAATCACTGTGTATATCGCTGACTTTGTTGATGGGCATAGAAACAAAAAACGCAATGATTATTATAATATTCTGTTTGCAGCTTTATTGGACTATTCGTTTATTTCTTGTTATCCACTGCAATAAATAACAGTTAAATTAATTATAACTACCCATTTTATCTGCTTATTTACTTTCGCCCCACATTTCAAATTTATTATCAGCTGTATGCAAATGCCATGGAGCGTAGCGTTCACAAACTCGCATGGAGTGCTCCAAATTTATCGAATTATCGCACCGTGAACGCAGCCATTGGTTGCATTCACCAGGTTACCGCTCCATGGATCGCTCACCCGATAACCGATGAAAGCAACCCCGAATGCATCATAAAATTGCAGCGCATGTATCATACAATTTTTCTGATCCATCGCTGCTTTTTCCGCTGCATTCATCGATAGTCGATAAAAACAGCTGATTTCAATTCAAAATGTAAAGAAATAAATCAAAAAGAACTGTATGCATTTTAAAAATTAATTATTTGAAGACTTTCTGCATAAAAGACTGTTGCAAGTTGCAAAATGTATCAAACGCATGTTGCATTTCGTTTTGGTGATATCGATATCAACAAAGCCAAGAGATGCGGCAACCCTGAACAGCTGAGCTGTCTCTCTCAAGGAGCGGAGACTTCGCTCAAACCGCTCAGCCGTTAGAATTTGAAAGAGAGGGGGAGAGAGAGAGAGAAACGAAGAGCGCAGTAGGTTGGCCTTGACCGCGGTCCTTGACCCGGAAAATTAGGCAGGAAGGCAGGGAAAAAAGAGCGGGGCCCATCGTAGGTTAGGTAGGTTAGATTAGTCAGTTTTTTCGGCAAGGGCAAGCCGGTCACGCGGCGGCGTGCAAAATTTAAGCGTGCGCCCAAATTAAGAAAAATATATAAGATAAAATTAAACGTCGCGCACTGGTGGCACGAATTGCTTGGGTGCCTCCCAGATACAGCCACCGCCAGCTGGGCACAAGAGCCACAGCGGCAATCCACCGCTGCCAGCGCAGCACCCCAGCCTGCAAGCAGCCTACAGCATCCAGCCGCAGAAGTAGTAGAGCCGCAGTAACTACGGCAGCGCGATCCGCCGCACACAACAGTGCAGAGCAACAGCCGCAACGAGCAGCGCAACAACAGCAACACTGCAGCAACAGCCGCTCCGGCGCAGCCGCAGCAGAGCCGTAGCCGTAGCCGCAGCAACAACAGCGGCCACCGAGAGAGGGCAGACCAGCCGTCAGCGCTCCAGCAGTGATAGAGCGCCCGCCTCCACAGCACTCTAGCCGCAGCAAGTGCACCACAGTCACAACAGCAGCGCAACAACGCAGCAGAGTCACGACAGCAGCGCAGCAGCGACAGAGCCCGTTCCTGCAACGCCCTCACTCCCGAGCAACTGCAGCAGCGATCAACTCCAGAGGCACACGCCGCGCATGCGCAGAATCATCCCGGCACAACACTGGACAACACCACATGGAACAGCGACGACAATAAAACCACACAGTAGATATACAAATGACATAAATTTAATCTAAACATAATTTAAATAGTTATAAATAGTATAAAGCTAGCCACGAGCAAATTGGGTTTTAGTTTGACTTGTTGTAAGAGGAAACAGCTGATCGCAGCAGATCAGTGATGGCAGGCTCAATCAGTGCTAAGCAGTAGGCGTTAGTAGGCAATTATTAATAAAAATGAGTTTGTTAGAGTAAGGGAATAAATAAAGTTTATAACGTTTCACAAAACAATATGAGTTGTCAATAGAAGTTTCAGAGGGGAGGGAGAACACCACAGCCGCCATGGGCTAGAGCGGAAAGCTACTGACCAGTAGCAGGGAAGCGACGTAGCCTCAGGTAGGGTGGGTACGCCGGGATCTCGGACCGGGATCCCAGAATTTGGACATGGACCCGTAGTGGCGGTCCTTTTGTTTGTGTTGTTGTTGGCCGTTCAAGTTTTTTTTTGTATTGCTGATGTTGTAGTATTGTTTTGATGTCAGTTTTTGTAGTTTCTTTATTGTTGTTGGTATGTCGTAGTGTTTGTTGTTTATTGTGCGAACCAGTGGGCAGGGTCGGACTCACCCCATTGCGAGTCCGATAGCTAGCCGGCGCTGCCCACTGGGAACCAAACTGGTTCGCAACACGCATTCACCAGGTTACATGGAGCGAAGGGTTGCTTTCATCGGTTATCGGGTGAGCGATCCATGGAGCGGTAACCTGGTGAATGCAACCATTGGTTCCGTAACCTCCGGGGATTCAGATAAGTCGGCCCGACTGTAGAATACCATGTATCATTTATTGTATATATAATTGTATAAGACTGTCACACGAAGCGTAACAGCAATGCTGCTTTTTCCAACTTTTTAACGTGTGAGGGTGTTTAGAGGGTGAGCGTGGTAACGCCAGCAATATTGTTTCGTTAATATTTACTGTGTTTATTAACCGATTTCAAGGACACTTTTCAGGACATGTATATACAGCACAAAATAATATATATTTTGAATAACGATATTCTATGTTCAATATTACGTTTGTTATTCAACTAATTATGATCAAACATACAAGGTTATGTAGGTTTTAATAATATTGGGCGTAAATGGCGCGTTGCTGCCTGCAATATTGTTTCGCTAAATATCATAAATTCGGCTCGAAATCGAATTGCCAGCGAGTCGCAAAGGATATCGCATAAGGTTCGTAAACGGTTCACCAGCGAGTCGCAAAAGATATCGCCGAAACACTCGCAAACGAGCTCGAAAACGAAGTATCGTAAACGGAATTTTCTCTGCCACAGACCATTGTTGCCATTTTAGCTTATTTCAAGCTAGATTTAGCATATTTTAAAATGAAATAGCTTGAAAAATACTTGAAATGCATATAGCTTAATATCTGGCTTATTTCAAATTTCATTTAGCTAATTTCGGCTTAAAAAAATTTATAACAAAAAATTTTTTGTTTTTCGATTGTATTATAATTTTTGGTAATTTGTATCGATAATTTGGACAAAAGTCATATTTTTTGTTGGTATTTTAATAATAATCGTTAGGAAGTTTCGGTCACACTGAAATTTTTCACATTTTTGTTTTGCGTTTGTTGTTGCGTAGTTTATAATAGCATATTTACACTGAGCGGAATATTTCAAACGTGATTTGGGTGTTTACACCAAGAATCGAATCACGCGACCAGCTGTTCGGCCAGCGCAAACGTAAACAAACGAGAAAACGCGCCATTTCAAACGTAAACAAACAAGAAAACGCGCAAATTTATGTGCATTTTGAAAGCGAGCTAGACAAAAACTGCGATATTGCTACATTATTATCTTTTTTGATTTGAATGCGCTTTTCAGTATAGTCACAAATTGTAAAAAAAAATATAAATTTTCACCCATTTTTAATGGGTACAGTGCATACAAATGAGTAACATCAATTAAAATGGTTCATTTGGAAATAATATTGAATCGGCCCATTTATATTTTTGCTCTTATCATTAATTTCGCTTATTTTCATTTCAGTAATTTTATTTTTGCGGGCGTTTTTAAATTTATTAGCTGTAATAAACAGCTGTTTGCTATCGATATGCCACTTTTTTGTATCGAAAATACTAAATTTGTATCGAAATACTAGGGAAGATACGGCCACACTTTCAGCATAATAGTCGAATCTTAGATTATTCGGCTCTTCTTCTACCCACAGAGGGCTTATGGCAGAATATTCTATTTCGTGATTCGGGCTCAGTGTAAACAGGTTATAAGAAACATGCCGAAAGTGACTTACAAGCAAAATTTCCGCGATTCGTGGTTAAATTTTGAAGAATTTAAGCAGATAAAATTATTTCGTTGTTGGAACATTTCAATTATGAAAATATTGATGAAATAGTATCCCAATTTGGAAAAATCCACCTTATTAATTGGGAAAAAAAGGAAATAACTATAGAGTTTTGGTCAGAAGTTTTGATGTATAAGGATGCTGGCCAAAACAAAGCTTTCGAGCAACTGGCGTTATTTGCTCTGCACATTCTTTCACTGCCATGGTCGAATGCTGCGGTTGAGATGGTATTCAGCCAAATGAACATGGTCAAAACAAAGTTGCGCAACAAAATGAATTTAAAAAGCTTGAACGCAAATTTAAGAATAAGGTTTGTTTTTGAAATTTTAAATTATTTAAAATATACTAAGTATTTTTATACCCTGTGCCCATTTGAAAAATGGGAAAAACAGGGTTAATAACTTTGTCAGAATGTATGTAACAGGCAGAAGGAGGCGTGGCAGACCCCACAAAGTATATATATTCTTGATCAGGGAGACGAGCCGAGTTGATTTAGCCCTGTCTGTCTGTCTGTCCGTTTGTATGAACGCGTCGATTTCGGAAACTACAAAAGCTAGAGATGCCGTTTTGGTTGCTATCGGTAGGTGTATTCAATACGCAGATCAAGTTTATTTCAAATCGTTGATGCCACGCCCCCTTGACGCCCAAAAATCAATAAAACTGACATTACCTCGAATTTTTAACACAAAAAGTTGAATAACAAGCGTAATATTGAATATAGAAGGTTAATATTCGGAATATAAGCTCTCTTTTATTATATTTAACTATCCTGAAAAGCGCATTAAAATCGGTTAAGAAACACAGGAGATATAAGCTTCACAATAGTTGATCTTAAATGTTCAAAAACAAGCGTAATATTAATCATAGAATGTTGTTATTTGGTATAAACGCTTTTTTTTTTATTATATTTAACTAATCTGAAAAGCGCATTAAAATCGGTTAATAAACAAAGTAGATATAAGGTACGCAATTGCCAGCGCAGCTCAGCAGCGCAGCAGCAGTAGCAGCAACGCAGCGCAGCTGGCGCACGTAATAAGGGAAGAAGAAGTACTGCTGATACGCTTAGTGTGACAGTTTTATAAAATTGTATATAAAATAAAAGGCACAGGGTATTCTACAGTCGGGCCCGTCCGACTGATCTGCCCTGTCCAAATTTTTTTTTTATGTTATAGATATGGACTGCGACGTCATGGCAAATGTTGCCATGACTACATACTTCCAACGAAATACCTCGCTTTAGTCAGCTCATCCGCTAAATATATGGAATCGAATGATGAAGTCGATGAAATTATTTCTTTGCTCTAATAGCTATATAAATATAATATCAATAAAAGTAAAAAATCAACTATTTTAATGTTTTCCATGGTTAGCTTAAATTTTCTGCTTAATTTTTTTTTAATTTTTAGCTTATTCTAGCTTATTTTTTTCTTCAATCTAGCTTATTTTATCTCTCAAAATCTGGCAGCACTGCCGAGCTTTGGTCCAGTGGGATTTCGGGTTGCAATTTTCAGAAAATAATCTTTATCGGTTAATCGCTACATGGAGCGCTCCATCCGTGCCAATGTTGTAAAAATTGTCACTGTTATATACATACACATATTGTTTCGTCGAGCGCGCACTAGATTTTTCCACCTATAATTATTGGGTGCATTGTCAATAGTTATTTTAGTTCACGTTAAATTTAAAAAACAAAAATAACAAAATTTCAAAGTTTGCGCCAAAATTGGACTGTTATCGGAACTATCGTGACCGATTGATTACAACCGCAAAGCCAAACTGTTATAGATAATATTTCCACTGTTGATGCTGAAAAAGTATAACAAAACAAGAAACAGTACGTCAGACGGTAAACTGTGAATTTGTAATCTGTGTGAAGCGATTTGGTTACTTCAACTATAACTGTTATTTTTAGTTAAAAATTACCAGTGGACAGAACTATAAATAGAATTGCCATATACCGTAAATGTTGTTTATGTGCTATTGTGTTGTCATACCAAACCATCACCGTTATATTGAAATAATTAAAATTTACATGTACATATATTTAAGGCTAAAAACCTGGGTTCAATATAAGCATTTGGTATACATATATAATTTTAGAATTTCCATTTAAATTCATATACATGTGTACATATATTTCAGTTATAGCCTTCTAAATACATTTGCCAATTATATATGTACAACTCAATGTACATACATATGTACTTAACAGCACATTAAATATCAATACACAAATTTATTATGTATGACGTAGAACATGCAAACGTTCTTATACATAATTCGTGCTATTAGAAATTTGAACAGGAACAGACCTTTTGAAGCTGTGTACTGTAATATCAGTACATACATATAAAGCGCAAATTTAGTAAAATCATAATTATGGCTCTACCAAAGAAGATTAAATGTTTTAAATATTTAGTTTATAGTTATGTGTTCCTCTTGGCGGTAAGTAAAAAACAAAAAGTATAATTATTATATAAATATATAAATTTACTTGCACTCTGAGCGTGTTGTATGTAGACATAAGGATAAAATAATAGGTGTGAAAATTTAAATTTTTGAAATATCCTAATAAATCCGATACGCACACGAAATTTTATAATGAACTTATACTTTTTTTATTCAGTTAAAAGTATACATCATAGCAAAAAACCAGAATGTGCCAAAGCTAGCGCTGCGCGCTCGCAAATACAGTATATAATTTAATTAAATTTAAATGCACTTTTCAAGATAGTTAAATATAATAAAAAAAGTTTAAGTTCCGAATAACAATATTCTATGTTCAATATTACGCTTGCTATTTAACTTTGTATGTTCAAATATTCACACATACGCAACATGCTTGGTATTGCCATCCCTCTCGCACGCTATTCCCACACGTATAGCGGCTGCGCTTGGTTGTGACACATGCAATATTAGGACGCTTATATCTCCTTTGTTTATTTCAAATCTCGGATGCCACGCCCCTGCCGCCCACAATGAATGAAATAAAATACATTCGCCTATTTAAGAGACACTAAGCTATTTACATAAATTCTGTTTTCAGTAGTTCGTAGGTCTATATCATATGCTGATGAGGCATTTTTCAAATTTTGGATGCCACGCCCCTTTTACGCCTTAATCGAAAAAACCGAATAACAAGCGTAATATTAATCATCGAATGTTGTTATTGTTGAAAATATACTCTCTTACATTATATTTAACTATCCTGAAAAGCGCATTGAAATCGGTTGATAAACACAGGAGTTATTAGCGAAACAATATTGCAGGCGGCAAATCGCCGCCTCTAGCAGCGCGGCCGTTAAAGGTGGCACATATGTATATAACAAAGTAAGAAGAAGAAGAATTGCTGGTACGTTTTGTATGACATTTAAAATATAGGGTACAGGGTATTCTACAGTAGGGCCCGTCCGACTGATCTGTCCCGTCCGACTGATCTGCCCCGTCCAAATTTTTGTATCTTTTAACATAAATAATTGACGAGTAAACCAATGTGGCTTACGTGAAGAGGATAAGATTACGCAATTAGGAACACATATATCAAATAAGGAATTTAATAAATTGTAGAATGGTCAAGAGAAGAATTTATATCGTTCAACTCATATAAAGGAGTCCAATCAGTTGAAAAAATCAGTTGGTTAGGTAAATCAAAGTTTGCTTTACGAAAACAACGACGCGATTTGTTAGAAACTAGATTGAAGAGAGATGGAGTTAGTAATCGAAAGGGAGATATCTAAAGTAGGATGGAAAGAATCTTCAGGCTCCACTAATGACAGAACCCTAGCGACATTGGTTGCATTCACCAGGTTACCGCTCCATGGATCGCTCACCCGATAACCGATGAAAGCAACCCTAATGCAGCATAAAATTGCAAATTAGGGTTGCTTTCATCGGTTATCGGGTGAGCGATCCATGGAGCGGTAACCTGGTGAATGCAACCATTAAGAACACTGAAATCATTAGTGAAAAAAATGTTTCAACCCAAAATTCCAAAATTTTAATGTTTTTAATATTGTAAGGCACTTATAAAGCGAATCCAATCCATAGATTCGACAAGGACAAAGAATTAGACGAAATATTTGATAAAATCAGCATAAAACAGGATTTCAAAGGATTTGGTCATATCCTTGGGTGATGGAGTTCCAAATCTATTCCAAAATAGCTTAAATGCAAAGAAGAATATAAAATTCATTAATTTCAAGCATAAAATGCATAAAGCAAATACAATTTCCCATTGAAATTTCCAATTAATGTTTTGGTTACAATACTTGTGCCACATTAAAAAAGCCATACTAAAAAAAAATATAAAGAACAAATGTTGCGAAAATTTTCAAATAGTGATTTTTATATACAAATACGATATATCTATCTATAACAATTAAAAAAACCAACTGTTTTCACATTGATTCTGAAATAAACGCAATTGAATACATGAAATTTTGTGTTACAATAATTATGCCCCTTAGTGTAAATATTTTAAAAATTACACAACGTATTAGGCAGCAATCGAACGAACGCACAAAATGATCTGACTAGGTGGCAACGCTACCGCCAAAACTCAATTTGGCACATGGTATGGCGATGAAGGTGGCGCTCGAACACTTGTCGCTTGCTTTCTTTGCGTAATCTTATTTTGGCACCTTGCAATTGGTGTTGTTTACATGCGTACATGCACACATACATACATACAGCTGTGTTCAATAAAATAGCAGTGCGAATTGAGCTGTGCCTTAAGGTCCATAAATCCAAACTTATAGACTAATATGGAACAATATTTGTTTACAGGATTGAAGTGTATATATTTATACCCTGTACCCATTGAAAAATGGGAAATACAGGGTTATTAACTTTGTCAGAATGTATGTAACAGGCAGAAGGAGGCGTGGTAGACCCCACAAAGTATATATATTCTTGATCAGGAGGACAAGACGAGTTGATTTAGCCTTGTCTGTCTGTCCGTCTGTCCGTCTGTCCGTCTGTCCGTCTGTATGAACGCGTCGATCTCAGCAACTATAAGAGCTAGAGCAGCCGTTTTGGTAATTTTTTAAAGGTGTATACAATACGCAGAACAAGTTTATTTCGATTTTTGGTTGCCATGCACCTACCGCGAATAATGGCCATACATTAGATTCAAAATATATTTAAAATAGAATACTGTACTACAAGGCTGATCTTTGGACGGACCAAAATTTATACGTAGACATACTCAGAAACATTGCCCCGTCATATGCCAGTTGGAATATCCCGTTAAAATGGACTTTCCCGCTGGATATGGACCCAAATCCTCCAGCAAATGGGCTAAAAATGGGTTTAGGCAAGAAAGGATTGATTAAATGACATGGGTATTACGGTTCCCGGATCCCAATCTGGTTAAAAACTTATAGGGCGATATTAAACCCTTCGTTTGAAACCAATCCCCGTCCTCTAAGTCGCAGATTTGGCCAGTTGTAGAAGAGATAATGGCGCAGAATCCTCTCAAGCGTCGTCTGGACTTGGTGGAGTCCTTACCACTTAGGTGCGAGGCTGTTAAAGCCCAAAAAGGTTATAAAACAACGTATTAGGGCAAAAGAAAGGTATTATGTGGTATAATTAAATTATTTATAATTTTTAAAAAATTTTTTCAGTTTACTTCTACTGACACTGCTATTTTACTGAACAGCGGGATTCGAGAGTTGCTTGTTATTATTGACCCAAACTGATGGAATGATGTATTGATGAAAGGGGAAAAGTTGTTAATTTATGTAAAAATATATACACTTCAATCCTGTAAACAAATATTGTTCCATATTAGTCTATAAGTTTGGATTTATGGACCTTAAGGCACAGCTCAATTCGCACTGCTATTTTATTGAACACAGCTGTATATGGTATTCGTCTATTCTACATGTATGTGTGTTTCTGTTTATACATACAGTCGGTCACAAAAGCATTCGTTGCAAAATATGTACGGCACGGTACGGTTGTTGCTAGGATGAAGCCATTACATTCGAAAGCAAACATTTGTATGGGGCTGGACTTCGCACGGCTGCATATATGGATGAATTTTGGACCCTGGAGTAACATTGTGGTCAACGACTAGAGTAAATTATAATTTTACGGTCTAAAAGTCAGCATGCAAGGGCGTAATCCGGAAAAATACCCCACATAAAAAAGTATTCGTTTTATGCTAGCAACTTGGCCGTGTGCGTCGGTGCATTTGAGCACTCTCCGGGCTGTTTTGATGGAAATTTTGGTATGTACGGGACGTATGGAGGATACTGTTAACGTTTGGCGGCAACAGATGTGGATTATCCTGGTTTTTTCCCGGATAATCCTCTCTTTTCTATCAGTACGGGCTTTCGGCTTGCCAAATCGAGGCAAATTGTCATGGATATTCCGGCTTTTTAACCGCCGTATAGCACTACGGGTTATGTTCTGACACCGATCAAACATATTCCTGATATAATATGTCGATCAGCCTTCATTACCTGGACACGGAGCTTGGACAACACCAAATTTCCACTAAACGCTACTTTAAGCGTATTTGACAGGAAGATTACGGAAAATTACCGGTGGAAAAATGTCGCAAATTAGTGGAATCCATACCTAATCGCTTGAAGATTCAAAGAGTCTACATAATTAACATAAATTTTAAGAGAAAATTAAGTAAATTAAATTAAATTAATTAACCACGTTTTCCGTCTTATTATGCTATATTGTGCAGCAATGGAGCAATTTTCCAAATTTTTATACCCTGTGCCCATTTGAAAAATGGGAAAAACAGGGTTAATAACTTTGTGCGAATGTATGTAACAGCCAGAAGGAGGCGTGGCAGACCCCACAAAGTATATATATTCTTGATCAGGATGACGAGCTGAGTCGATATAGCCATGTCCGTCTGTCTGTCCGTCTGTCCGTCTGTTTGAACGCGTCGATCTCAGCAACTATAATAGCTAGAAAAGCCGTTTTGGTCATTTCTGAAAGGTGTATACCATACGCAGATCAAGTTTACTTCAAATCTTGGATGCCACTCCCCTTCCGCCTACAACGAGCATAAAAAGAATTCATTCGCCAATTTAAGAGACACAGATCGAGTTATAAAAATTCTATTTTCAGTTGTTTGTAAGTCTATATAAGGCGCAGATAGGGTTTTTTTTTTCAAATTTTGGATGCCACGCCCCTTCTACGCCCTAATTCATAAAAACTGAATAACAAGCGTATTATTGAACATAGAACGTTGTTATTCGGTATATATCCTCTCTTCTATTATATTAAACATTCCTGAGAAGCGCATTAAAGTCGATCAATAAACACAGGAGTTATAGGCGAAACAATATTGCAGGCGTTGCACGCTCGCTCACTAGCAGCGCGGCCAATTAAGCGGCACATACGTCATACAAATAATTATATGTGCATTTTTGCTTTCGTTAAATTTTCATGTTTATAGTTAGTTAATTGTATTTTGTTGAATGCAGAATTGTTTAGTAATATGTTGCAGATGCTAAGTGACAAAAATTCTTTCATTCTCATCTCTTTCGTTGTACCGTTACATCAAATATGTGTTGGTGGGTTGGGCCTTGCGTAGTAAATATTTATATGTGCAAAATGAGTATTTCTGATCTTTTTAACAGATAGTGATGTTGCAACATATTAATTTGTTAAAATTTGAACGCAAAGTTATTGTTAGTTCAATTACTTAATGAATTATGCCAAATTCGTTTACAATTAATTGAGTTATTAGCCCAAAATAGCTCGTAGTAGTAGTTTGGCCGCCAAGGAGCAAGGATAATCATAGAAATGCATGAAAGCGGTTTCAAAATAGCCGATATTTGAACCTAGACTGAATCGAAATTGAAACTGTAACTCAAAAATTAAAAAAAAAAACCAACCGATTTTGTTACAACGCGTTGCAGCGGAATTAAAACCAATATTGATAATCGGTGTAAACAGGAGATTCGACGTCTAGCAGTGAAGGATTCAATGGGCAGCAGAAAAAAAAGGTCTCATTTGGGACTGCAAATAATAAGGAATAGAACCCAAAAATTTTTTCATAAAAATAAAGTCCTTGAACATACCTCCATAGTGCCTAAACCAAAGCGATTAACGCAGCCTACTAGGACTCGTATGGAATTTTCAAATAAATGTCAATTCGGGGCCAAAAAGTTGTAAAATGTCGTCTTTAGTGATGAAAAAAATTTTATTTTGACGGCCCAGATAACTGCAAAAAATATTGGGAAGATTCGCCCCAGGAACACCGATCCTGCTATAAGGGAGGATTTGGAGGTGGTACTTGGATAGTATGGGTCGCATTTAGCTGCTAAAAAATTATATCTATATGCTTCAAATCTACTTTGAATGAATGTCAATATGTAAGCAGATCCTTTGGACAGAAGGCTGATACAATTTGGTAAAAATTAATATGGCGTTAACAGGACATATTAACAGGATAACGCTATAAACCACACGAAACAGGTCGCAAACGACTTGTTTATAGACAGGAAAATTCATGTTTGACTATAATCAGTATTGAATCCGCACCTAAATCCGATAAAGGATATTTGGAGAATCATTTTCAATCCTGTTTTTAAAAACTTACGACAGTTTTAGACTGCACATAACCTCAAATCAGCCATAGTACGAAAATGGGCTAATATTGATATAACTACTTTACAGTTATTAATTAATTGTATGCCAAAACGCCTTAATTTAATTTTAAACAATAAGGGAAAACGTATTAACTATAATTATTAAGTTAACTTTCAATAAAATTCAAATAAATTTGATTTACAGCCAAAAATAAAAAAATGCACATATAATTATTTACTATGAAAAAAAATTTTAACTTTGTTTTTTAGCTATAAAAAAAATTTATTTTTTTTTTAATTTTTGGTTTTTTATATCTTACATTATTATAATAATAAACCTGCATACCCAGAAATATTTTAATAATTCCCAAACTTTTTTTATTTTGCAAAAATGTGGTGCACATATAATTATTTACATGACGTATAGGAAACGTAGCAGAGAAAGCATTGCTGCTACGCTGCGTAAGACAGTTTTATAAAATTTTATAAAAAATATAGGGCACAGGGTATAAGACAGTCGGGCCCGTCCGACTGATCTGCTCCGCCCATTCTGGTTTTTTAGACTAGACCCTGTATTTTAAAAAAATAAAAGGGTCTATTAATTTAGTGCAAATGACAGCTGTGTGTAACAGGCAGAAGGAAGCGTGGTATACCCCACAAAGTATATATATTCTGACTCAGGACGACGAGATGAGTTGATATAGCCATGTCCGTCCATCCGTCTGTCCGTCTGTCTGTATGAACACCTAGATATCAGTAACTACAAGAGCTAAAGACACAACCTTTCCGGATTTAGGTAGTCAGCTAATGCAAGCAGATCAAGTTTTTTTCAAACTTTTGATATCTCGCCTCCTTCATCCGCGAATCATCAAAAATCAACACATACCTCAAAAATCTCGAAAGCTATAAACGCCACAGCAGCCACAATAATAGCGCTATAGACTTGTAATTTGGCATGTACGTAGCCTAAGGTATTCTCCACCAATGCTATTAATTTCTTTATGATTTGAATTGGAAATAGCGAAGATATGCAATAGACAATGTTTTTCAAAATGCATGTATGTGCCACTGCAGCTACAATTATAAAGCTACAGACTTGTAATTTTAAACGTACGTAGCCTATTTAATTATCTATCGATTCTGTGAATTACATTACAAATGGAGAAGGAACAGCGATGTTATGCAGCAGTAAATTGTTTTATAAATGTATGAAAGCGCCACTACAGCCACAGTTGTAGACTTGAGATTTGGCATGTACGCAGCCTGTGGCATTATCCATCAATGCTGTGAATTACATTACGAACGGAAAAGAAACAGCGAAGATAGATCAGACAAAGAATCCACCAAGATCTTGTATACTATAAGAGCTACAAATACAATTTTTTGGTATTTATGTTCTCTTATACAGCAATCAGACCAAGTGTTTGTTTATTTTGATAACTGCTCTCTTTCCTCCGCTAACCGAAAAACCAATTTAGCAACAAATTTCAGTTTAAAAGGTTCAGTTCTAAAGCTAATGATTTAGTATATAACATGTATGTAGTCTATGACAATCTTCATCGATGCTGTGAATTACATAACGGTCGGATAAGAAACAGCGAAGAAAACACAAAGTACAGGGTCTCCTACAGTCGGTTACGTCCGACTGTAGCTGCGTCCTTACTGGTTAATATTACGCTTGTTTTTTAACTTTTAAGTTCAACTATTGTGTACCTTATATCTCCTGTGTTTGTTATCCAATTTCAATGCGCTTTGCAGAATAGTTAAATAAAATATTAGAGCTTATATTCCGAATAACAACATTCTATGTGCAATATTACGCTTGTGATTCAACTTTTTATGTTCAAAAACATGAGGTTGTTTGGGTTTTATTGATTTTTGGGCGTCAAGGGGGCGTGGCATCCAATTTTCGAAATAAACTTGATCTGCGTAAGATAACTACCTATCTATAGCAACCAAAACGGTATCTCTAGCTTTTGTAGTTTCAGAAATCGACGCGTTCATACAGACAGACAGAGAGACATCGCTAAATCGACTCAACTCGTCATCCTGATCAAGAATATATATACTTTGTGGGGTCTGCCACGCCTGCTTCTGCCTGTTACATACATTCTGACAAAGTTATTAACCCTGTTCTTCCCATTTTCAATGGGTACAGGGTATAATGAGATCATGTATTCAATGAATTAGAAACTGAGTTGATTTGAAATAGAGAAAGGTCAAAAAGGCTATCTAAGAAATTATGCTGACCAGAAGGTAAAAGATATGTGGTATTCTTAACACGTTCTACCCGTCGTGTACCACCGGTGGTACACAGGCCTGCTGTGGTCCACAAATGTTTATACTTTTAATTGAAAAACCATGCTAGAAAGAGACATACTAGAAAAATCTCGCGCGCTCTGCGCGCTCGACCTCTTATACCCTGTGCCGCAGCTCACGCTGCGCGCTCGCACATACGGTATATAATTTAAAATAATTTAAACATAATTTAATTTATTTATAAACAATAGTACAACAATAATTGGGCGCACTTCCACAGGGCGATCGAAAGCGCACAAATCGGTCTAACAATTGGCTATCGGCAGCGCCTATCGAAAGGTGCATATTGTGAATGGTAAAATAGGCGCCAAATTTGCAAAGTTCAAATGTGCACATTTATTATGATTTATAATGATTAATATGCCTTTTATTCACAATAGTTTGTTATTATTAGATATATATATAATGTGTTTCTCCCCGATATATTATATATTAGGTTGTTTGGTAATGACATACCGGTTTCTTTATTGATTTTTGACGACTATTTTAATATAGTTAGCATTGTCCGATTTAAGTGATATATGTACCGTTGTTTCGATGATTTTCTGTCATTTTGATGGTAACTTGTATATGCCTCTCCTAAAGAAGTCCTTGTCCCTACTGGCAAAAAACTCGGCGATTCGATTTTCACAATCCTCCCTTGAACTCAATTTTTGTCCATCGAAAAAATTTTGCATGGCCAAAAACAGATGGTAATCGCTCGGGGCAATGTCCGGACTGTAAGGTGGATGCATTAACACTTCCCAACCAAGCTCCTGTAGCTTGTGACGCGTCACCAAAGATGTATGGGGCCTGGCGTTGTCATGATGGAACACAACGCCCTTACGATTCACCATGGCTGGCCGCTTCTGTTCAAGTGCAATCTTAAATCGTTCCAGTTGTTCACAGTAGAGGTCAGAATTGATGGTTTGGCCATAGGGCATCACTTCATAATGGATAACTCCTTTGATATCCCACCATACACTCAGCAACACCTTCCGAGCCGTCAGTCCTGGCTTTGCCACCGTTTGAGACGACTCACCGTGCTTCGAACAGGATCTTTTACGCTTTATGTTGTCATATGTGATCCATTTTTCATCACCAGTGACTAACCGATCCAGAAATGAGTCGGATTTATTACGGTGCAACAAAGATTCGCAGATTGATACACGGTCGAAAAGATTTTTTTGGGATAACTCATGAGGTACCCATACATCGAGCTTTTTTGTTAAATGTCTCGACTTTAAATGCCTATGGACGGTTTCCGTGCTTAGTTGCAGCTCCTCTGCGATGGTTCTAATAGTCACATGACGATCTCGATCCACTATTTCTATGATTTTATCCGCATCAACGGTCACTGGTCGTCCGGAAGGCTTGGGTGTTTCGGTATCAAAATTGCCACTTCGGAATCGCCTAAACCACTGTTCGGCAGTTTGAATCGAAAGTTTGTTATCTCCTAAGAGAGTTTGTTATCTCCTGTGAGATTCCGCAGCAGTTTTTCCTTGTGCGAAATAAAATTTCAAAATTGCCCGAATTTCTGCGTTTGTGAACTCCATTTCAATCAATTGTAATTTTTTAACGGGGAAGCTCATGTAAACAAACTATATGTCATTTTAAAGGTGTTGCCAATACCTTTCAAACGATATACAGCATTGCCAGATACGATTATTTTTGAAATTGAAATTTGAATGTAAAAACCGGTATGTCATTACCAAACAACCCAATATTAATCATAGAATGTTGTTATTGTTGAATATATACTCTCTTATATTATATTTAACTGTCCTGAAAAGCGCATTGAAATCGATTTATAAACAAAGGAGATATAAGCACAGGGTATAGGACAGTCGGGCTTGCCCGACTGTTAGGTTGAGCGCGCAGAGCGCGCGAGATTTTTATATCCCGTCTATTGCCGGACACTTCACCCGACGATATTAAATCCTATATATCCTCAAAAATACAAGACCCCAAATTTTTGGTCGATAAATTTATGTTCAAATATGCTCGAGATGTGGCTTCTTTTAAAATTATCGTCCCGGTCGAAGTATTTCAGAATATTTGTTGTAGTTCATTTTGGACGAGAGATTTGGTGGTTAAAGTGTTTATTCAAAAAAAGCAATTTCCGCGATTTCTTTACCTGTATTGCCGGCGTCTTCTTCAGTCTTAAAAAACTAACCTCAATTTCTGTAGCTTATCAAAATGTTCGTGGACTTAATACAAAACATAGCATGCTGTATGTAAATAGTTTGTCTTTTGATTGGCTAAAGCCCGAAATTTCAGACCTTTCTATTTTTCCAAGTCGATCGCTATAGATGCGATCGCTTATCCATATAGTGCTCTGTGCATTGAATTTGTAGGTGTTAGGATCACTTTTGCTAACTATTCTATCTTCATTACTTCTTCCAATGTACCACCTAACTCGGACATTTCTATCTATCTTAATCATCTTTCCGATATTCAATCAATTTCCACTTTTGTTTCTGATAACGATCACCTTATCGATTTCAACTTACCGGGGCTTGACTGGACTGGCGAACTCGGTGTGTTAAACCCTTCACTTTCTCATGAGTTTAGAACTTTGCCTTGTACAAGTAAATCCAATTAAAAACTGTAGTGAACGTATTCTATACCTGATTTTTTCATCCTATCCATCCCGTAGCATTACCTGTCGTATTGATCCAGTTATTTACCCTGAAGAAAACTTTTATCCTACTTTGGAGTTAGTTTTGGAGTTGCCTGGTCCTATTATAGTAAATGGTGCAGCATGCAAGTCGCGTTGCTTCCGTAGAACTGATTTTCTGAAACTTAACACACTTATACTTGAAACATATTGGTCGCCATTATATTCATGTACAGATGTAAATATTGCAGTTGCTTTTTTTAGACCCTGTACTTAAAAAAAGTAAAAGGGTCTATTAATTTAGTGCAAAAGACAGCTGTGTGTAACAGGCAGAAGGAAGCGTGGTAGACCCCACAAAGTATATATATTCTGACTCAGGACGACGAGCTGAGTTGATATAGCCATGTCCGTCTGTCCGTCTGTCTGGTGTCCGTATGAACACCTAGATCTTAGCAACTAAAAGAGCTAGAGTTTCAAGTTTCAAAAACTAAAAGCGCCACAGCAGCCACAATAACAACGCTACAGACTTGTAATTTGGCATGAACGTAGTCTATGCTATTCTCCACCAATGTTATAACTTATTTTTGATTTAAATTAGAAATAGCGAAGATATGCCAAAAACAATTTTTTCCAAAATGCGTGCATGTGCCACTGCAGCTACAATATAAAACCTACAGACTTGCAATTTAAAATATATACAGAGCCTATAGATTTATCCGTCGATGTTGTGAATTACATTACAAACGGACAAGAAACAGCGAAGTTATTAAACAAAACATTTTTTTATTAATGTATGTAAATGCCACAACAGCCACAGTTTAAAAGCTACAAACTGCGATTTTGTATATACGTAGCCTATGGCATTCTCCATCAATGCTGTGAATTACATTGCCAACGGAAAAGAAACAGCGAAGATAGCGCAGACAGAGAAGCCGCCTAGATCTTGCAAACTATAAGAGCTAGAAATACCATTTTTTGGTATTTATGTTCTCCTATGCAACCATCAGATCAAGTTAGTATGGGTTTTTTGATAACTCCTCTCATTCCTCCTCTAACCGAAAAACCAATTTAGCAACAGTTTGCAGTTTTAAAGCTTTAGTTTTAAAGCTAAAGATTTGGGATGTGGCATGTACGTAGTCTATGACAATTCCCATCGATGCTGTGAATTGCATTACGATCGGATAAGAAACAGCGGAGAAAACACAAAGTACAGGGTCTCCTACAGTCGGTTGCGTCCGACTGTAGCTCCGTTCCTACTGGTTTATAATGTCCTGAATTTTCTTTTTGATTCTTACGTTCCGGTAGTTCCCAAAGTCAGCTGGATTAAAGAATTCCAAGTCACGGTTTTATAAAAGATACAACCAGTCAGGCAAATCATCTGATTTTTCTCGATATGCAGTGGCCAAATCTAATTTTCTGATTGTAAATTCGCAATGCTATAATGAGTATTTGATTCGTTGTAAGTTACAATTTGCCCAGGATCCCAGGTAATTCTATAACTTTGTCAACTCTAAGCGAAAGTCGTCTTCATTGCCTCCACCAGTTTACCTTGAAAATATGAAAGCAGCCACTGATCCAGCCTCTGCTGATCTGTTTGCTGAATTTTTTTCAACCACTTATTTGTCTACTAACGATTTAGATATTCCTTACCCATACTATCAACAAAGGTCTAATTGCATCTTTAAGCCAATCATCACAAAAAGTTCGGTACTTAGCAGTCTTAATCAAATTAAACCGGTCTTCTCTCCAGGGCCTGACGGAGTGCCAGCTTGTGTATTTAGGTACTTTGCCGACGCTTTAAGTGATTACATAAATTTTTCTCTTTACCCATTTATCATTTCGCTTTTCCCAGTATTTGGAAGGAATCTTTTATAATTCCTCTTCACAAACATGGTTCCAAGTCCGATGTAAAAAATAATACAGGTATTTCCAAGTTGTCCGCTATTCTTAAAGTATTTGAGAGCCTAATTACATCTCAACTACAACATTTATGTAGCTCTATTATTTCACCTTTCCAGCATGGTGTTGTGAAACGTAGATCTACTACCACTAACCTATTAGAATTAACATCCTCTGTGAGAAAATCGAAACTGATGTCATATATACTGACTTCAGCAAGGCCTTTGATTCTGTGAACCATCCTCTATTACTTGAAAAAATAAATCTAATTGGATTTCCTACTAACCTTATTTGCTGGATTTCTGAGTATCTGAACAATAGAACTCAGAAAGTTTTTTTTTAAAACTAGTGTATCTAAATCTGTATACGTAACGTCTGGTGTTCCTCACGGTAGCCACCTTGGTCCTTTGCATTTCAACTTGTTTATCATTGATCTTCCATTTGTATTATCACAGTCTTTCATACTTACATATGTATGCCGACGATGTTAAGCTGTGCCTAAAGTTTGATGACATCACCTCGCAGTCATTATTACAAGCCGACTTGAATTCTTTTTTATCTTGGTGTAAGACCAATCAGCTTTACTTAAACTGCTCGAAGTGTAAGGTGATGACATTTTGCAGGGGCCAGCCCAAACATTTCGATTACATGCTGAACAGTTTGCCTATTTCTGGAATTCATGAATTATATGATTTAGGACTGCTTCTCGATCCTTAACTTAAATTCGATGAACACATTGTGCTCTTTGGGTTCTTGGATTCATCAAACGATGGTCCAAAGAATTTGATGACCCCTATACCACTAAACTTATTTATACATCTCTTGTGCATCCTATTTTGAAGTATGGATCTTGTGTTTGGTCGCCACAGTATTCAATACACAAGAATAGGATTGAATCCGTACTAAAGAAATTTCTTCTATTAGCTCTTCGTGGCCTTAACTGGGTTCCTGGCGTTGATTTACTTCTTGGATGCCACGCCCCTGCCGCCTACAATGAACATAAATATATTTCATTGACATACGAATCGATATACATAAATTTTGTAGTAGTTGGTCGAGTACAAAATTATCTACCAATTCTGTGATTTTCATCAAAATCGGTGCATTATTAAGAGAATTATGATGATTTAAAATATTTGTACATTTGTAGCAGCCATGTGTATGTATATATGTATGTGTATATGTGAATGGTCAAGTGCTCAGCAGCTGCTTGACCGCCGCTAGTTTGCGAGTGGCGTTGCCATACCGCTTGCCCGCTGCTCGAACGTTTGCTAAATAATTACTTGATCAGAGATAACTAATGTTTATATATAATATATCGGGGAGAAACACATTTTATATATCTAATAATAACAAACTATTGTGAATAAAAGGCATATTAATCATTATAAATCACAATAAATGTGCACATTTGAACTTTGCAAATTTGGCGCCTATTTTACCATATACAATATGCACCTTTCGATAGGCGCTGCCGATAGCCAATTGTTAGACCGGTTTGTGCGCTTTCGATCGCCCTGTGGAAGTGCGCCCAATTATTGTTGTACTATTGTTTATTAATAAATTAAATTATGTTTAAATTATTTTAAATTATATACCGTATGTGCTGCGGCACAGGGTATAAGGCAGTCGGGCTTGCCCGACTGTCAGGTCGAGCGCGCAGAGCGCGCGAGATTTTTTTCTTTAATTTGAATTCATACTTTAATCTTATTTTTCCCCAGATTTTCTTTTCTTTTCTTATCTTATATTTTTAAATTAAATTTTAATTTTAATATTATTATTATACCCTGTACCCATTGCAAAATGGGAAATACAGGGTTATTTTTAATTTTAATTTGTAATTTAATTTATTTTAGTCGACTAGTCTTTATCGATTTTAAATAAATGATTTCATAATCAAGCTATCAGCTCAGAATTGGTTTTTATAACCTGTACCCATTGAAAAATGGGAAAAACACGTTTAATAACTTTGTGCAAATGTATGTAACAGGCAGAAGGAGGCATGGCAGACCCCAAAAACTATATATATTCTTGATCATGGTGACGAGCTGAGTCGATTTAGCCCTGTCTGTCTGTGTAATTGGAGGGTAGTCGCCATGGTTAAGCGTGAACGTAACATGTTTGCATTTTTGCTCATTGACCAAAATCCGCCAGTCTGCAAGCCATTTTCCGATGCATGTTAAATGATTTGCCAGTTGGCAATCCAGTTGTATGCTGGCTTCTGGATCCGCTCAGTATTGCTGTGTAGGCGGCAAATGTCGTCGTAATAAGGCAAGTATTTGTTGGAATATCTGAAGTGTACAGGATATATAGAAAAGGTCCTAGTACACTGTCTTTTGGAACTCTAGCTTATATTGGGTGCTCGTTCGAGGTATGGGAATTACATCTAACTGAGAATACAGAATACAAGATGTCAGTAGCTTATGTGTGGATTGCGGTAGGAGTGTTTGGATTTTGTACATTAGACTATCCAGTTTGGGCGACATCAAGAAAAATGGCTGTGCAGTATGCTCGGCGTTCGAATGCTGTGCGGATTTCCAGTGTAATTCGATTAGCTTGTTCGATTGTTCCCTGCTTTTCTCAAAATCCGAATTGATGTGAGGGAATAATGTTGTGGGATTGAAGGTATGGACCAATGCGTAGCATAATTACTTTTTCAAAAAGCTTGAAAAGACATGGAAGCAAGCTTATTGGCCTATACGATGACGGTTGCTAATTATAGACCCTTTACTTTAAAAAATAAAAAAGATCTATTAATTTAGTGCAAAGAGGAAATGTGTGTAACACCCAGAAGGAGGCAGACCCCACAAAGTATATATATGATGATCAGGACGACAAGCCGAGTCGATATAGCCATGTCCGTCTGTCCGTCTGTTCATCTGTCTGTCTGTCCATCTGTCTGTCTGTCTGTCCTTTATGAACACCTAGATCTCAGCAACTATAAGAGCTAGGGACACCATATTCGGGATATCAGTAAGCAGTACAAGTTTGTTTTAGATTTTAGATACCTCCTCCCCTTCCCCCGCAAACCGCCAAAAGCTACTGCAGCCACAGTTTTAAATATATTGTAATTTAGTACGTAACTAGCTTATGACATTCTTTATTGGCCCTGTAAATTTCGTTACGATCGGATAAGAAACAACGAAAATATGGAACGAACAAATTGCCCCACTTGGCAGAGGGTGGGTAGTGTGCTTTGCATACGCGGGTAGCTTCCCATCCAGCAATATGAGCATTTCGGGACTCTTTTATGAGGGTTATTTAAGAGTTAGGAGCGCTCATTTTACTATCCAGAAGGAGCGATTTTTTCCACGTAGGACGTCGCGATTTAGGAGTTTGGAATTTTAGCTCATATCGGACTCTTTCGGACTCCTTTAGGAGGGCGATAAAAGCGTACTTTCACCCTCCTAATTCGGCAAATAAACCCTCCGAAAAGGCTCCTAAAAGTTACCTTTTTGGGCACTTAAATCGCCTCCTAAAGGGCTCTTTTCGGAGGCATATTGAAGTGCAGATTTCTATGGAAAAAGAGAACTGAATAAAAGTCAAAAATTGTATTGGTTTTTATTTTATACTTTTATTTTATTTATAATATTTTATTCAAAGCTTACGTTTGTAATTTAGACTTATGTACATATCTGGGTTAGTGTGTGTGCCTCTGATTGTGTTTGTATGTACATATAGTAGTATCCCAGCTAGCAATTTTTGGAGCGCTCATAATTAAGTGCCCGAAAAGAGCCCAGTAAATGAGCATTTTGGGAGGGTGCTCATAATTCTGAGGGTTTTAGGAGCATATTAGGAGCCTTAAAATCGCGGGCTCCTTAAATGCACTTATTTCTGAGCATTTTAGGAGGGAGAGCGCGGGCTCCTAAAATGCACTTATTTATGAGCATTTTGGGAGCTGAAGTAGGCAAGTGAACGAAAATGACAGAATAAGGGAATGAAGAATCGTGCAAGACAATAGAAAATGCATATACAGATTTTGCTCAGTTGCCAAATACACAAGTGGAAGGCAGACGTGTTTTTGCTGATGGATTTTTCGAAGTAAGTTAAAGATTTCATGCATTTTCGTTTTTAATACATTTGAAATTTAATTAAATTACAGTTCTAATGTTTTATGTTTTATCTCTTTTAGGTGTCGTCAATATGATTTATGCGCACAAAAAGGAGTTCGCCGCAAAGGGTTTCAAAATGCCAAGGGTATAATTAAGTAATATAAGAAAATAAAATTATTGAAGAAAAATATGTACATAAGTCTAAATTACAAACGTAAGCTTTGAATAAAATATTATAAATAAAATAAAAGTATAAAATAAAAACCAATACAATTTTTGACTTTTATTCAGTTTTTCATAGAAATATGGAATGCCAATATGCCTCCGAAAAGAGCCCTTTAGGAGGCGATTTAAGTGCCCAAAAAGGTAACTTTTAGGAGCCTTTTCGGAGGGTTTATTTGCCGAATTAGGAGGGTGAAAGTACACTTTTATCGCCCTCCTAAAGGAGTCCGAAAGAGTCCGATATGAGCTAAAATTCCACCCTCCTAAATCGCGACGTCCTACGTAGAAAAAATCGCTCCTTCTGGATAGTAAAATGAGCAATCCTAACTCTTAAATAACCCTCATAAAAGAGTCCCAAAATGCTCATATTGCTGGCTGGGTAGTGGTAGTTAAGTAAAGGGTCTCCTACAGTCGGTTACGTCCGACTGTAGCCTCCGTCCCACTGATCTGCCCCGTCCTTTCCTGGTTTTGGGATCATGAAGATTATGGATTACTTCCAATGCTGAGGATAATAGCCAAACTTGGCTCTATGAGATCTGGTAGTTTCCTTGGATCTGCTGGCCAGTATATAGGCCTGCCCGGTAAAACATAGTCTAGTTTATTGCTGAGCTTTGTTAATGTTGTGAAAAGTTGGTTGCCTTTTGGATTGGATAAGCGTGAGCCCCTGTGCTTGTGTTTTGCATTAAAGTCACCTGCTGCAATGAATCGGTCGCCGAGTGAGTTAAAGAAGTTTTCAAATTGGATCTGAGAAATGGAGAAGCGTGGCGGGCAGTAAAGTTACAGCAGCTAAAGTTACGGTACCTAGATGGCATTCTATATTGACTGCTGTTGATTGCAGGTAATTGGTAGAGGTATTATTGGAGAGTTCTGCATGAAATTCATGAAGCTCATCATGTTTTCGTTGAGTGTCGCTATTAGTGATTCAATACCATTGGATGTCTGCTCGGTATTTTCTGGGACTTTGGCTGGAGGAGGGTTTATTAAATTACTTTCTGGTTGGGAAACCTCGTGGATTTGCTTTTCCATTCCATTGCTCAGTATGCTGGCACATGATCTTTCTGCAGTAGCTGCATGGAAGGTAGAGCTTTGCCATATAGTGATTTTGCTGATGGACGTACTATGTTGGTACGATGTTGATTGAATATATACTCTCTTATATTATATGTAACTATCCTGAAATGATTAGTGAAATCGGTTAATAAACACTGGAGTTATTAGTCATTAAAGCTGGCACTCATAAAAAAGGAAAAAGAAGAACCATGGCTGGTACGCTTCGTATGAAAGTTTCATAGAATTATATTTAAAATATAGGGTACAGGGTATTCTACAGTCCGTCTGATCTGATCCGCCCATTCTGTTTTTTTATACCATGTGCCCATTGAAAAATGGGAAAATAATAACTTTGTCAGAACAGGCAGAAGGAGGCGTGGCAGACCCCACAAAGTATATATATTCTTGATCAGGGAGACGAGCTGAGTCGATTAAGCGATGTCCGTCTGTCTGTCCGTCTGTTTGGATGAACGCGTCGATCTCAGCAACTATAAAAGCTAGAGATGCCGTTTTGGTTGCTATAGATAGGTAGTTATCTTACGCATATCAAGTTTATTTCGAAAATTTGATGCCACGCCCCCTTTACGCCCAAAAATCAATAAAACCCAAACAACCTCGTGTTTTTGAACATAAAAAGTTGAATAACAAGCGTAATATTAGGTTGTTTGGTAATGACATACCGGTTTCTTTATTGATTTTTGACGACTATTTTAATATAGTTAGCATTGTCCGATTTAAGTGATATATGTACCGTTGTTTTCGATGATTTTCTGCCATTTTGATGGTAACTTGTATATGCTTCTCCTAAAGAAGTCCTTGTCCCTACTGGCAAAAAACTCGGCGATTCGATTTTCACAATCCTCCCTTGAACTCAATTTTTTTCCATCGAAAAAATTTTGCATGGCCAAAAACAGATGGTAATCGCTCGGGGCAATGTCCGGACTGTAAGGTGGATGCATTAACACTTCCCAACCAAGCTCCCGTAGCTTGTGACGCGTCACCAAAGATGTATGGGGCCTGGCGTTGTCATGATGGAACACAACGCCCTTACGATTCACCATGGCTGGCCGCTTCTGTTCAAGTGCAATCTTCAATCGTTCCAGTTGTTCACAGTAGAGGTCAGAATTGATGGTTTGGCCATAGGGCATCACTTCATAATGGATAACTCCTTTGATATCCCACCATACACTCAGCAACACCTTCCGAGCCGTCAGTCCTGGCTTTGCCACCGTTTGAGACGACTCACCGTGCTTCGACCAGGATCTTTTACGCTTTATGTTGTCATATGTGATCCATTTTTCATCACCAGTGACTAACCGATCCAGAGTTTATTACGGTGCAACAAAGATTCGCAGATTGATACACGATCGAAAAGATTTTTATGGGATAGCTCATGAGGCACCCATACATCGAGCTTTTTTGTTAAATTTCTTGACTTTAAATGCTATGGACGGTTTCTGTGCTTAGTTGCAGCTCCTCTGCGATGGTTCTAATAGTCACATGACGATCTCGATCCACTATTTCTATGATTTTATCCGTATCAACGGTCACTGGTTGTCCGGAAGGCTTGGGTGTTTCGATATCAAAATTGCCACTTCGGAATCGCCTAAACCACTGTTCGGCAGTTTGAATCGAAAGTTTGTTATCTCCTAAGATAGCAATAATCTGTCTGCGAGATTCCGCAGCAGTTTTTCCTTGTGCGAAATAAAATTTCAAAATTGCTTGAATTTCTGCGTTTGTGAACTCCATTTCAATCAATTGTAATTTTTTAACGTAGAAGCTCATGTAAACAAACTATATGTCATTTTAAAGGTGTTGCCAATACTTTCAAACGATATACAGCATTGCCAGATACGATTATATTTGACTTCACAAGCGAAGCGCGAAATTTGAATGTAAAAATGGGTATGTCATGTCCAAACAACTTAATATTAAACATAGAAGGTTGATATTTGGAACATAAGCTCTCTTGTATTATATTTAACTATCCTGAAAAGCGCATTGAAATCGGTTAAGAAACACAGGAGATATAAGCTTCACAATAGTTGAACTTAAAAGTTCAGAAACAAGCGTAATATTAATCATAGAATGTTGTTATTGTTGAATATATATTCTCTAATAATATATTTAACTGTCCTGAAAAGCGCATTGAAATCGGTTAAGAAACACAGGAGATATAAGCTTCACAATAGTTGAACTTAAAAGTTCAGAAACAAGCGTAATATTAATCATAGAATGTTGTTATTGTTGAATATATATTCTCTAATAATATATTTAACTGTCCTGAAAAGCGCATTGAAATCGGTTAATAAACAAAGGAGGTATAAGCGCCGTAATACTGCATGCACACGGGGTTGCAGCTCAGCAGCCTTACGCTTGGAGTAATGTGCGAGAGGGATGGCGATACCAAGCATGCTGCTGGGCAATTGTGCGATTGTGAGAACATTTGAACATACAAAGTTAAACAGCAAGCGTAATATTGAACATAGAATGTTGTTATTAGGTACATAAGCTCCCTTCTATTGTATTTAACTTTCTTGAAAAGCGCATTGAAATCGGATAATAAACACAAAAGATATAAACGAAACGAAGCGCGCCCATACTATTGTTTATAAATAAATTAAATTATATTTAAAATATTCAAATTATAAACTGTATTTGTGAGCGCGCAGCGCGAGTTTTGGCACAGGGTATAAGACAGTCGGGCCCGTCCGACTGATCTGCTCCGCCCAATCTGGTTTTTTTTTTTTATAATTTTCGAATAAATAAATACTTGTCTTTGTATTCAAGGTTACTGGTGCAGCACAAATATTCTTGGGAACATCTCTTTTGTGGGGCCATTCGGTATATTATGGCATTGTACAAAATAAGCTATGGGCACCGGCAGCAATAATATTATGTCTGGGACCTGTTACCTTTATCTTGTGCTGGATGGGATGTCAGGCAACCAATCAAAGAAAAAGATGTCTACTTGGCATGGTAACAACATTAAATATATTATTTGTTATGCATTTCATACCTTTGTTTTTATAACACAGTTTGCAGCTCTGTTGGTGGCTTGTATATGTGTTCAATTCATCATCTGCGGCTGGTCATTAGCTATGCGTGAGAATCTGCCAACATCTGTTGAGATCTTCATTGATGATTCATTTGTTGAGTTCTTAGACAAGTTTTCAAGGACAAAGGTAGACAATTTACATTTGTGGAATCGGATGCAATCTCAGGTAAAATTTAAAATTCTACAAGCAAGTGTAATAACAGCTATATATATATATATATATATATATAATGATGTACTAGTTGCAATGCTGTGGTGTTGATGGACCTCTGGATTATCGACGACTGTCACTACCGTGGTCTTGCTGCTCACGCCCGGAACACGCTTATGAATCAGCTTGTGACACTCACTACAAGCGCGGTTGTTTAGCTGTTGTCTCGGAGCAAATAAGGAGTCGTCTATTGATAACTGCATTTGGAGCTGCCATTATTGCTATTCTCCAGGTATGCATTTTTTATAGCTAAATAATAGCTAAATAACTTCTGAATATTTTCAGAGCCTGGGTATTTTTTGCGCTGTTCATCTAACTATATTATTTGGCAAGAATGATAATACGCATCCCATGAATATGAATCGAAAAAAAAAGCAACAGTTCTTACCGTTAACTATACAGGACAAACGCCACGACATACCATCACCAATCAATCTCTCACCATCGGCACCAGGTCAGCGAGTTTTAAAAACCGCTCTGCCACCGGCCATGCACAAATGACAGACGATTAGCTTTTAATATTTAAAATATAATATGAAAACTACAAAAGTTATAAAAAAAGTGTTGTAACCTGAGATGGAATGAATATAACTGTGACCCTCAATGTTACGTTATGGTAATTTTAAAAAATTTACCGTTCGAAAAACAAAAATATGAATTAGCATTCAATTTCAAATTAACTTTCCAGTAGTTTAATTAAATCATCATAACTCTATTCTTATTTGGTTTTAAATTTGTAAGGGTTTTTGCTAGGTAAGCTGATTTAACATTTTGAATGATATACACTGTTCACTTACGGAATAATCCGAAATTTGATACTGATACTGCGCGTCATCAGGTTAGCACACCCCTATTCTTAATAGTTTTCGTTCATTTTCGTTAAAAGTAAAAAGAACAATATTCTAAAAAAATGAGTTATTATGCACACATCAATTTCCAACAAAATAAAACAAAAGTTAATGTTTCTCTATTTTTTCTTATTTTTATATAAATTATTTTTCAATATCAAGTGAAAATTGGGCAGTTTAAATTAGGTCATCAGGTTAGCACATATTGCGATTTTTTTTAATTTTTTGTAAAGTTTTGGATAGGAACTTATTTTTTAACTGATATATTAACTAATTTACAACTTTTTGTATAACTTTAAAAGAGATTTGATCCTCCCTTGTTGAGAATTATTTCAAAAATGCGATTGGGAAGCGATTCACATACCTTTCCATTATAATCTAAGGAAATGGCTGACCAGGCACTTCTAATACCTTAAATTAATTGCTCTTTGGTGGAATATTGCCAGCCATATTCGTAAACTTTGCAAACCAGTGATCGCCACACATTTTTTACTATATTATTGTCCGGTGAGTAAGGTGGCCCCTGCAATAAATCGACGTTTTGAGCTCTTTACGTTTTCTTTAATCGTAAGAGTTTTTCCTTTACCCATAATAAAGATTAAATATCACTTGACCACTGCAAAAAATTTGGTGACTATAGGTGGTCAAATTCCGAAGATAATTGATGTACAAATTGCATGTGCTAACCTGATGACGCAAAAATTAAGCACACTTTCGTAAAAGAAAATGGCGAAAACCACATAACGGTACTTTTTTATCGCATGTTCTCTTTGCCAAGAATAGTGCATACGAAGACAAGAAGAATAGAATAATAGAATAATAATAAAAATAGCTATAAGTTAACAACAACAAAATTATATGCATTTATGTTAGGCTGATGAAGGTATGCTAACCTGATGACGCGTGATTCGTATGTTAAAAATTAATGCATTATCATATAGAACCCATCCCGTAAAAATATCGTAAACGCCATTTTTATTTAGGTTTTTTAAAAAATTATGTTCCTAATTAATAAACTCATCTACACCAAACATTTCATAAACTAATTCTACGTATTTACTGAGATACCAGACTGCCAAATATATCGAAACCGCCTAATTTTCTGCGCTATTCGCGCGTTTTCGCGAAAAAAACTTTCTGTACAATTTGATTTTAGCGCTTACGATATTTACTCAGGATGGGCTGGTCAAAGGAACGTACCTGGTAATGAGCTGGCAAATGAACTAGCCAGAACAGGTGCTAGAACCTAAATGGTAGGACCAGATCCATTTTGTGGCATAGGTCGGAATATCATATCTGAGCTTCTGCGAACCGAAGAGAAGCAGAATAGGGCACAGAGCTGACAAAGCACCACAATTGCTAAAAAATTCTTACGGGGTCCCCTGGTTGTGAGTTTAGAGGCGTCACAGCCTTTATATTTTCGATTGTTATTTTATCCATGCGATAGATATTTTATGTGGGGGGCATGTACCACCGAGACAGTGCCCCCTTGTCTCGGTGGGGCTGGATTCCACCGGAGGTCGCCAGGTATTCGAAGGCCACCGTTATAAGACACACTTACGTAGTGCCATTCATCCCATAGGCACGGTTCGGATAACACCAGGAATTACGGGTTTTATCGAGTTTTCCTCTCTAGATCCGCTATATTCGGTTAGAGCAGGGGCACCTCGTGCAGGATGTGGCTCTTCACCACGTATAGTCGGTCTTCAACTTTCGTCGCTAGCATCATCGCTAGAGCGATGCCCAATGCTTTAGCCCCCTAATGAAGGATATATACGATACTACAGCCGAATGGTGTTCGGCTGTGCATTACGACGCAATGTACATTAAATGAATTGTAATCGACGTATTCTGTGTTCACTCCACAATTGAGCACATTTTGATGTATTATGTGGGCACTCCAGTTGTTGAGTGGTAAGCATATTCGTAATGCACGTGCTTTACGATTCAATGTACTTTTCCATTGGCGGGTAATGTATGTTCTACCCAATGCAATATACCTAATAATCATAAAGTAATACAACTGCTTTTTTTTTTTTGTATTTATTAAAACATATTCAATTTTTTGTTGATTGTTTTATTTACAGTTTGAATATTATTATTTACGTCTCCTTAATCTTGTTTGGGGCATCGTGGCATCCTCACACGTGGCATCCTCCTCTTAGTAAGACTTCCTGACTTCCGTTGCTCGCTCTCAATGCTCGCTCGCACCGTTTCCCACATTCTCCAGGTTTAGATGATGTGTTGTATTGCTCGAGCGTGTCGGTAAACGGATGTTGTAGTTCCTTTTTAGACCCTGTATTTTAAAAAAATAAAAGGGTCTATTAATTTAGTGCAAATGACAGCTGTGTGTAACAGGCAGAAGAAAGCGTGGTAGACCCCACAAACTATATATATTCTGACTCAGGACGACGAGCTGAGTTGATATAGCCATGTCCGTCTGTCCGTCTGTCCGTCCGTATGAAAATCTAGATCTCAGCAACTATAAGAGTTAGCGATACCATTTTCGGTATGTAGATTCTCCTATGCTGCAAGCAGGTCAAGTTTGTTTTAGATTTTTGATATCTCTCCCCATTCACCCGCTAACCGCGAAATACAAAAAACAGCCAACGAGATCTTGGAAACTAGAAGAGCTGGCAATACAATTTTTTCGTATTTAGGTTCTCCTATGCAGCAGTTACATCAAATATGTTTAAGTTTTTTGATAACTCTTCGCATTGGACCGCTAATTGAAAAACAATTTTCCAACAGTTTTCGATCTTAAAGCTATGATTTTAATGGTGAAGATACGAGATTTGGCATGAACGTAGTCTATGGCGTTCTCCATCAATGCTGTGCATTACGATCGGATAAAAATCAGCGAAGAAAACACAAAATACAGGGTCTACTACAGTCGGTTACGTCCGACTGTAGCTCCGTCCTTACTGGTTTAAATCCGTGCTTGTCGATGCTAAGCCCGGACGTCGGTTCGTGGATTGGCAGCTGGAATCTTCTTTAAGTGGCTAGCATTCTCCCACCTGACACTTTTACAGTATTACTTGACGCTTTAAAACTTCATATATTTGTGTATCAAAGTTGGGTGTCAACTTATTTGGAAATACCACGTTCTTCATTAGCACATGATCGCCTATCTGAATGTTAACCTCTTTCGCTTCTCTCTTTTTATCTGCGTTTACTTTACCCTTATGTTTCTGTATACATTCATTGTATTTTTCTTCTGAATCATGAACTTCCCCCAATACATCTTGGACATTTGGAATTTTGTCTCTAATCATTCGATTAAACATAAGTTCTGAAGGTGAAGTCCCTGTTGTGCTATGTGGAGTAACATTATGCATTAAGATGAATTCCTGAATATCTTGTTGAAAATTGGCTTTGTTTAAATGGGCTATTTTTAGTTTTTTTCATTGGCGATCGGTTCATATTTTCAACCTCAATATTCGCCTGACGCCAATAAGGTGGGGACCGAATTAATTGAATGCCGTTCGTGCTGCAATATTGTTCAAACATCGCGCTAATGTATTGTCTTCCGTTATCCGTTCGTAGATATTTTGGAAAACCCAAGCGACAGAATATCTCTTTCATGACCCCTATAAGCGATTTTGTTGCCTTCTTTTCCTTTTTAGACCCTTTACTTTTTTAGTGCAAAGAGGAAATGTGTGTAACACCCAGAAGGAGGCGTGGCAGACCCCACAAAGTATATATATTCTTGATCAGGACGACAAGCCGAGTCGATATAGCCATGTCCGTCTGTCCGTCTGTCTGTCTGTCTGTCTGTCTGTCTGTCCGTCCGTCTGTATGAACACCTAGATCTCAGCAACTATAAGAGCTAAAAACACCATATTCGGTACTTACAGTGGCGAGCACATGTGGATACATGTTTGCCGCTTTTTAACTGTAAAATCTAAAAAAATGCATCGATCTTCGTGATTCTTTTTATACCCTGTGCCCATTTGAAAAATGGGAAAAACAGGGTTAATAACTTTGTGCGAATGTATGTAACAGGCAGAAGGAGGCGTGGCAGACCCCACAAACTATATATATTCTTGATCAGGAAGACGAACTGAGTCGATTTAGCCCTGTCTGTCTGTCTGTCTGTTTGTCTGTCTGTCTGTTTGGATGAACGCGTCGATCTCACCAACTACAAAAGCTAAAGATGCCGTTTTGGTTGCTATAGATAGGTAGTTATATTACGCAGATCAAGTTTATTTCAAATTGTTGATGCCACTCACACACCTCGTGTTTTTTACCATAAAAAGTTGAATAACAAGCGTAATATTAAACATAGAAGATTGTTATTTGGAACATAAGCTCTGTTGTATTATATTTAACTATCCTAAAAAGCGCAGTAAAATCGGTTAAGAAACACAGGAGATATAAGATTCACAATAGTTGAACATAAAAGTTCAAAAACAAGCGTAATATTAATCATAGAATGTTGTTATTTGGTATATATACTCTCTTCTATTATATTTAACTATCCTGAAAAGCGCATTGAAATCGGTCAATAAACAAAGTAGATAAAAGCTACGTAATTTGGCAGCGCAGCCCAGCAGTGCAGCACCAGCAGCGCTGCTGGCGCACGTAAAAAGGGAAGAAGAGGAAGTACTGCTGATACGCTTAGTGTGACAGTTTATAAAATTGTATATAAAATAAAAGGCACAGGGTATTCTACAGTCGGGCCCGTCCGACTGATCTGTCCCGTCCGACTGATTTGGACAGGGCAGCCAAATTTTTTTCTCTTATTGCTTAATATTATTAAAAAATGGATCAACTACATTTGTTTCCCAAAAACGGCGATTTCGTAAAAAAAAATTTTTTAATGAAAATGGTCAAAGTATCCACTTTTGCTCGTTTTTAGCTTTTTTTGTTTTAATTTTTTTTTTTAATTACTGGACCCAAGAACTTAAACTATTATTACACAAATTATGCAATTGGGGATACTATAAACTAGATTTAGTATGTGCTCTCCTGGAATCTTGCACCACTCCGCCCCCACCCGGTTCCTAAGATCACCCAATCCCTCTAGAGGAGATTCGTTGCTCACCAACTGGTTCTTTGGCGGATCTAAAAATTTTTGGTTGGTTTCACATCTGGGCAGTGGACAGGCCAGTGTAAGTCCGAAAAGGACATAAAATTGGCGGTCCTGGACCTTCAAAACCCCTCCCACATCTGCTCCCCGACAGAGATGCACGCAATGTGGAGCATGGTATGACCACCAGGATAAACACTTGGCCAAAATAAGATGCGGCGGCTATGGATATATCCATAAGGGAGTGGATGACATTGATTCCATTGCTCAGGATTGGTCTAACGGGAACCAGCGAGCAGGAGAAACCTGCCGTATCGGAGACAAATGTAGCGCCACGACTGAAACCTATCAGGGAGCACAAGCAATGGATCATGGAAAATTGGAAATAGGTTATTTTGGTCAGATGAGACCTAAATAAACAGATTTCAGTCCGATTGCGGGGAACATTACTGGTTCCTTGAGCTCCCTGATAGGAATTCCGCAATTTTTTTAATTTCTAATTACTAATATGTCATTTACTCCCATTCCGTTACCAAAGCGGTGTAATAGCGTCAAACTGGGGTCCATTTTTGTAATCTCTAGTGGAAAGAGTTTCACAGAGGTCTTTAAGTGGATTTAAGTCTGGGCTTATAGCCGGAAAATCCAAAATCGGCGCGGGAAGTGCACATTGGGAGCGTTTTCATGCTGAAAACCCCACTTTTCTCCGTGAACATGTTTCTCAAAACTTTTAGTCTTCTGTCCTATAACTGTATATAGATCTCCGAATTGGTTTATGTTAGATTAAAGCATATCCGAGACTGTCCAGCGTATCAGAAAGTAGCCTAAACCATTGGTGGCCCTCCACCATGAACCCTCTTATGGGGTGTGTCCCGGAATTACCTTAAATCTCTCGAATATTTATGGGAGCCGTCGCACAGTGGCTCAATCGGCGAATTTGGGGTGCCAAAAATTATAGCTCCTAAACGGGTGAACATATCATCATGAAACAAATTGCGTTTTACAGAAAAATGTTCAAATTTTTATAGAAACTAAAATTTATTACGCAACGACTTATAGAAGCTGCGCTATACGCGATCGAAGTTGAGTTTTGTTGCAAATTTCACATCAAATTTAGCGGCATAAAAGCTAAATTTTTTTCTCCTTGTTTTGCAATAAAATACTTAATTTATATAATAAAGAATGATTTATTTATGTTGACTAATATATTATAAAGCTGATTACAGTAAAAGATTGTTCAACAATGTACGTATTATTTTTATTCATTTTTTTGAATATCATCAATATTGCAATAATTGGCTAGTAGAGGCAGCGTATTCGAAGAGTAAGCGAAAATCCACAAAATCAACATGAAATTTGTATTTTTAAGGCAAAAAACGATTAGATAAATAATGTGC
>JAWNNJ010001972.1:0-58671 GCA_035045125.1 Hypselothyrea guttata
GGCCAGTCGTCTTGGGAATATTTCAACCAGCTGGGTCCCTGCCACCACAAGTGACTATCGATTAAGTCCTGTGACGAGATTCCGCGGCTCGGCAAATCGGCTGGATTATCTTCAGAGCGCACATGATTCCAAGAGTTGACGGATGTCTTCTGGACTATCTTTGACACTCTGTTGGCTACAAAAGTTGTCCATTCGCAAGGAGGTTTGCTTAACCATTGTAATACAATGGTGGAATCGGTCCAAAAATAGGGATCAACGGAGGGAATTGGCAATTGTGGTATAATGGAAGACCATAGTTCTGCAAGCAAAACTGCTCCACACAACTCAAGACGGGGTAAGGAGACTGTTTTAACTGGAGCGACATTAGATTTGGCTGAAAGGAGGAAGCACGATACTTCGTCAGCGGCTTCAATTCGTATATAGAGCGCCGCTGCATAAGCTCTTTGAGATGCATCACAGAACCCATGAATCTGGATGCTAGACCTTGGCTGAAAGTTGACCCACCGTGGGATACGAATGTGATCAAGGATAGGGTATCCTTGAAGAAATGCATTCCACTTTTGTAGGAGATCAGAGGGTAGAGCGTCATCCCAACCTAATTCACGTAACCAAAGCTCCTGCATAAAGAGTTTTGCCTGAATTACGAAAGGAGCCAGCCAGCCGGCTGGGTCAAATAACTTAGCGATGTGAGCAAGGACTTCTCGCTTAGTATGTGAGGATTGGGGACTAATCTTTGCAACGATGAAGTAGAACTCGTCGGAGGTTGCCTTCCATCGAATACCCAGGGTTTTAGCGGTGCTTGCCTCTTCCATTTCAAGGAAATCTACATTTAATAAATGTTCGTTGGGCACGTTTCTGAGGATGCTCTTCTTATTTGCCGTCCATTTTCTTAGGGGAAATCCTGCCGTCAGTATTGCTTCATTCAGCTCCTGGATGGTCTTTCTTGCCTCTTGCTCCGTGTGAGCACCGGCCAACACATCATCAACATACATAGAGGAACGTATGACCTCACTGGCTCGTGGGTATTGGCTTTCGACATCATGGGCAAGCTGTTGTAGGACTCTGAGGGCTAAGAAAGGGGCACAGTTCACACCAAAGGTGACTGTGTCAAGCTCATAATCGCATATATCGCCTGCAGGGTTACGAAACAGAATCTGTTGGAAAGGGGTATGCTCTTTGTCTACTAGGATTTGGCGATACATTTTGGTTATGTCGGCATTAAAAACATATTTATAAAAGCGCCACTTAAGTATCTGGAGGGTCAGGTCTGACTGAAGAACAGGACCTGTATGCAGAACGTCATTTAAGCTGACGCCATTTGTGGATTTGCTGGAGGCATTAAATACAACTCGCACCTTTGTAGTTGTACTATCGGGTTTGATCACCGCATGATGGGGCAGATAAAAGTTTAAAGAGCTACTATCGGGGGCAACTTGGTGCATATGGCCTAAATCGAGGTACTCTTGAATAACAGCATCATATTCTGCTTTAAATTCTGGAGTTTTCCTTAAACGACTTTCGTTTTTGAGAAATTGAGCCATTGCTATTGATCTGGAGTGACCAAGGGAAAACTGATTAGGATTTCGAAATGGGAGTGAAACCATATATCTTCCTAGGTCATTGCGTGATGTAGTGGTTAGGAAATGCTTCTCGCAGAAGGAGTCTGCTTCTTTAACCGGTGTGGCCGGTAGATCCTCCACCTCCCAAAACTTGGTAAGGAGTCGATCAATTGGCTCATCTTGCGACAATGCCACTTGGGTTGTAAAGGAGGCTATGACTCTACCGGAAGAGTTTGGTATAGGACCAGTTATAATCCATCCAAAGATCGTCTCTTGGCCTATAAGAGACCCACATAAGTTGGATTTAACACCATCAAGGAGGATAGAGGGTACGAGATCAGCACCAAGAATAGCATCTATCTGAGCGCTATGTGAAAACGAAGGATCTGCCAGTTGAAGATTGGGCAAATCTTTCAACAACGTTGGGGATATTGTGCCAGAGGGAAGATTTCCTGCCAATTTGGGTATGACGTAGGCTGAAGCTTGAATCTCCATTCGAGGACGGGTAGTGGAAACTATGCTGAAATGGCATATTTGTCTGAGATTGGGCCGAAATTGTGTGGTTGAGACCTGAAACTTGCGCTTGCACAGTTTCATATGGCATTCTAATGCTATTGTAGAGGCGTTCAGATATGAACGTGGCTTCGGACCCAGAGTCTATGAGGGCACGAGCAGGATATGTTGTCCCGTTGTGCTGTATATAGATGATGGCTGTGCCCAACAACACACCTTGAATATTAGAGGCGAAATAAGTCTGCACCTTTGCCTGAGAAGTGGAGGGAGTGGACTGTATGGGGTTCTGATTCTGAGTAGAATTAGACGTTGAAGGAGTGTCACCTCGATGTAACAGAGTGTTATGGCGACCTTTGCAGACATGACAATTGTGATTGCTGGTGCAATCTTTGAGCATATGGCCTCTTGCGAAACAATTTATGCACAACTTTTGCTGCTTTATATAGTTGGATCTGTCGTTGACAGTTTTCTTAAGGAATTGTGGACATAGTTGTATGGGATGGTTCTCTTTGGAACACAGCTTGCACGATTGAGGTTTAACGGAAACTTGCGTTTCAAAGGAATTAATTCTGTTAGAGGTGATGTCTTTTTTGACAAATTTCGGCTGTGAATGGGAACTTGGGTGAGGTCTAACATCCTCAATCGCTTCAAGGGTGCGGTGACGATCTTGCAGGAAGGCATCAAATTCAGACCACGTTGGAATCTCGGTTTTATTCACTAAAGATTGTTCCCAGAGGGAAAGAGACAATTTCGGTAACTTGGATGAGCAAAGGAATTATCCAAATTATCCCAATCCCAATTATCCAAATTAATATTTGCCAACTGTAAGGCTGTGAGACACCCTTGGACTGTGCTCTGAAGATGTTTGAGTGCATTGCCACACTCTTGGGAAACAGACGGAAGGTTAAATAAGATTTTTAGTTGGCTATTAACTAATAATCGCTTATTTTCAAATCTAGCGGTTAATCGATCCCAAGCGGATTGAAACCCTTCATTGGTGAGAGGGGCCAGCGCAACTAAAGCCTTCGCTTCGCCACTAGTCTTCGCATTCAGGTGGAATAGTTTCTCAACAGGTGACAATCGGGAGTTGTTTATATATATAGCGGTAAATAAGTCTCTAAATGTGGGCCAACGCAAATAATCACCACTGAAAATCTCAGCGTCGCATGGTGGGAGGCTGCAGCCTCTAGAAATATTAGCGGAAGGAGTAGGTCGACTCGTTACAGTCGCTCGTTCGATTTGTTCACTCAGCTGGGCAGTGCATCGTTCGTAAACGGAGTATGCATAATCATACTTTGCTTGCAACTGGCCAAGAGTATCATTGTCAGCAAGATCCTTGAAGCATACTTCAAATTGGACTTCTACTTTTTCCCATAAGGAGCGAATTTGATCACGTCGCACTTGCAGTGTAAAAGGGTTTGGAGGGGGTGTAGCTGTGATATTAATCCTTGCTTCAAATTGAGTGAGTCTATCGGTCACAGCAATAAATTCGTTTAACACCATCGTAGACTGGGATCTAGCTCGCTCAGCTGTTTGGCGAGTTATTGTTGCACTGACGGACTCGCAGACGTCAGACCTAACAGCTTTCTCTAAGTGCTTTGGGTGAGGGGATATAGGTGGACTACGCACAACAGGTGAAGAGGTTCGAGATGTGGAAGCAATGGGAATCGACAATGGTTTTTTGCCTTGGCTATCACTTGAAGACATATTAAGGACTTGCAAATAGGAGCGACTTCCCTCTTAGTAGTAGCTGGAGATAGTTTTACAAAAAAGAGTGAAACAAATAGTAACTGTTGTAGTGGAAACGCTTATTTAGGTTTTTTGTTTTTTTTTTGTTGTGTATTAATTTATTATATTTATTATTTGTTTTTAAAGAAATTAAACGAAATTAATTTATTAAAAAAAACTGTATGGTATAAAAGTAGGAAATAGCAGTTACTTTCGTGACACTGGTAAATAATGTGTCATCACTGGTGTTCAGCAAAGTGTCATCACTATCGAAAAAATAAGTTCCATCCAATAAGTTTTGTGATTTGTTATTTTATTTCGTTTAAATGTTTTTTAAATGTGTTTTTACATGTATAAATATGTGTATATAGTTTTATAATAAAGGAGTGTTTTAATATAAATAAAGTGTTTTATTTCGTATTGATGGAGGTTTGTGGGAATATAAAATGGATATACATATGTATGAGCTGTTGGAGTAGCAGCTGTTTATGTTATGTGCATATATATGTACAGTGGGGAGCAAAAGTGATTCCATGATCAACATTCTCATGTTTGAGCGCGCATAAAAAATAAACGAATGAAGTAAATGACAAAAACTTTTTTTTTCTTGAATATCTAGTTTATTTGTAACAATTTGGCGTAGGTAGCAAAATTATGAGATAAGCAATTGTACAGTAATAATTCAAAAACAAAAAAAAAACGGCATGTACTCAGTTTTGCACTTTTTTTATTGAAAGAAAAGAAAATCCTTTATTAATATTTTGTCCAGAGACCCTTATTTTCTATGACGTTTTTTATACGTTTTGGCATGTTCTCAACCAATTTCTCTAGAATTTCTTTCGGAATATTATTCCACTCTTGTTCCACACGCCCCCAAATATCGTCTAAGTTGGATGGGGCTGATTGATACTGTCCGAGCCGTCGCTTCACAATTGCCCATAGGTTTTCAATTGGATTGAGGTCAGGACTTTGCGCTGGCCACTCCATCAGCTTAAAGTTTTGATTTCCTAGCCATTCTTTAACAATTTTCGCAGTGTGCTTGGGATCCCCATCTTGTTGAAAAGTGAGCTCCTGCTCTGGGTACGCACGCTGGTCAAGAAAATTGGGAAGATAAGTTTGCAAAATGCTTAAATAATCTTCCTTTCGCATAATTCCGTCAATTTTGTGCAACGGTCCAATGTTCCAAAACGTGAAACACCCCCAAGCCATAATGTTGCCTAACAGTTTGCTTTACATGATGCTTTTGAAGCCTCTCACCGGGTCTACGCCAACAGTACTGCTTTCCATCCGATTGAAAACGATTAAACTTGGATTCGTCCGACCAGATAACACGTTTCCAGTCTTCAATTGTCCAGTTTTTATGGGCCTTTGCGAATTAGGGCCTCCATACAATTTTTTTTTTTTTTAATTGGCCGAAAATATACAAATTTCACTATGGATTATTGGAGTAGAGTAAGAAAAAAAACAGCTAAAAATGCAATTTCAACTGTTTTTCACGTTTTGACGCATATGGAGGTGTTTTCGCCTAGATATTTTCAATACGGCTTCGGTCGTCAGATTAATACCGATTGGTGTTTTCGAATCTTCATTCATTTGCGCAGCTGTGTCGGGCTTAGTTTTTTTAATTTGCCGTAACACTCGCTTCTGGATGGGTCTTAAACAAAATTGGCTTTTTTCCCAAAAAATTATACAAATCTAAGTGCATTATTTATATAAAAACAGATATTCACAACTTATAGACAACCCGTGATCAATTAGTTGAGACACTGTATGTATGTAATATAGAGTGCCCAATATGGCGGTTGCAGAAAAAATATACTGAGTGTAATTAATTCGCAAATCAAACCATATAGCAGCGGGGACAAAGTGGCTGGTTGTTGTGCAGCCTACTTTGAATATTTAATGGAAAAACGTACTGGAGGTACTTATCTGAAGGGATATGTGTTGCCAAAAAAAAAATCCACCGTAGCGAGCTGGTAAGGTTGGGGGTTGATTTATCCGGCTCGAAGGACCAAATGTTGTAGCGGGGCGAATCCAATCGGCGATCACAAACTTCTGCTGGTTGGTAGTATGGGTGGGGGCCTTTAGGGTTTTAATTAAAAGGCGTTGTTTTCCACAATATGTATAATCCGTATATTTCACAATATATTTCTCTTTAGGTAAGCGCACTGGCCTATTCAAGGTATAAATTGAGAGTGCCTTCACAATATGGCGGGGAGAGGTGTGAGACCTCTCAGAGCTAAAACCTTAACAGAGTTTAGGCCTAATGTTAATGTTAATGTTAATGTTATGCTTCAATGCTTATCAAACTTAACTATGCTAAACTATAAAAAACGATTGTTTCGGCTGAAACAATAACTTTGTGCGAATGTATGTAACAGGCAGAAGGAGGCTTGGCAGACCCCACAAACTATATATATTCTTGATCAGGGAGACGAGCTGAGTCGATTTAGCGATGTCCGTCTGTCTGTCTGTCTGTCTGTCTGTATGAACGCTGAGATTTTCTAAACTATAGAAGCTAGAGAAGCCGTTTTGGTCTCTTTTGAAAGGTGTGTACCATACGCTGATCAAGTTTATTTCAAATCTTGGATGCCACGCCCCTGTAGCCTAAAATGAATGAAATAAAATACATTCGCCAACTTAAGTGACACTGAGCTATTTGCATAAATTCTGTCTTCAGTAGTTTGTAGGTCTATGTCATACGCAGATGTGGCTTTGTTCAAATTTTGGATGCCACGCCCCATTTACGCCTTAATCGATAAAAACCGAATAACAAGCGTAATATTGAACATAGAATGTTGTTATTTGGAATATATACTCTCTTTCATTATATTTAACTATCCTGAAAAGCGCATTGAAATCGGTTAATAAACAAAGGAGTTATTAGCGAAACAATATTGCAGGCGGCAACTCGCTCGCCTTCTAGCAGCGCGGCCGTTAAAGCTGGCGCACATAACACAGTAAGAAGAAGAAGAATTGGTGCTACGTTTTGTATGACAGCTTAATATAATTATATTTAAAATATTGGGTACCGGGTATTCTACAGTCGGGCCCGTCCGACTGATCTGCTCCGCCCATTCTGGTTATACCCTGTACCCATTGAAAATGGGAAAAACAGGGTTAATAACTTTGTCAGAATGTATGTAACAGGCAGAAGGAGGCGTGGCATACCCACCAAAGTATATATATTCTTGATCAGGGAGATAAGCTGAGTCGATTTAGCCCTGTCTGTCTGTCTATCTGTCTGTCCGTCTGTCTGTATGAACGCTGAGATTTCCTAAACTATAAAAGCTAGAGAAGCCGTTTTGGTCTTGTTTGAAAGGTGTATACCATACGCAGATCAAGTTTATTTCAAATCTTGGATGTCACGCCCCCTTTACGCCCTAATCAATAAAAACCGAATAATAAGCGTAATATTGAAAATAGAAGGTTGTTATGGAGAATATATACTCTCTTATATTATATTTAACTATCCTGAAAAGCTCATTGAAATCGGTTAATAAACATAGGAGATATAAGCTACTCAATACTGCATGTATTGCTTCGCACGGGCCCTGCAGCCCTGCAAGTGTATGTATGTATGTATAAACAGAAACACACATACATGAAGAATAGACGAATACCATATATGTATGTGTGCATGTACGCATGTAAACAACACCAATTGCAAGGTGCCAAAATAAGATTACACAAAGAAAGCAAGCGACAAGTGTTCGAGCGCCACCTTCATCGCCATACCATGTGCCAAATTGAGTTTTGGCGGTAGCGTTGCCACCTCGTCAGATCGTTTTGTGCGTTCGTTCGATTGCTAAATACGTTGTATACTTTTTATAATATTTATAATATTCGTACTATTATAAAAATTGTTTAAAGCGCGATTATCATTGCGAACGTTAAGTTAGTGAATTAGGGGTGATACGTTGCGTGCAATTCGTGCGTTTAATTTATAATCAAATATAATATAAGAGAATATATATTCTGATTTGATCATTTATAAATATGTAGATTAAATTATATTTAAAACATTTTAAATTGTATACTGTACGGGCGAGCGCGAAGCGCGAGCTGTTGTACAGGGTATGAGACAGTCGGGCTTGCCCGACTGTCAGGTCGAGCGCGCCAGAGCGCGCGAGATTTTTATTTGTGTGTTTAGTGGTTGCTCTTCTGTATTCTCAGTTTGGGCACCTCTGCTGTAGACTGTCTCAGAAGAACATCAACTATGTTGCAGGTGCAGAAAGAAAAGGCTGAGCCCCTGGCAACAAGGTATTAAGTAACCTATGTGAGAAGCGACTAGCAATTTTGTAGCTTCCTTTGTAGCGTTAAACAAAACGGACGAGTGAAAGAGAGAGATTGAGCGTTGCCGTATCGCAATGTAGCGCATTCTTGCGTTAGATGTCGAAACTGCGACTTCTTGCCGCTAGATGGCGTTATCAATGAAATCTTTCCGATATATTAAATATTAAATTGCTGCTGCTAACTGAAATGTTTTCTAAAATCGTTATCATAAGAAAAATAAATATTTTTATTTAGCTTGTTCGCGACCGTTACAAGTGTGTCCCTTTTTCCTGAGGCCTGGATATTTAACATAATATTTTCGCTTATATAAAACTCTTTAATTAAGTTATCTAAGTTTTTTTGCAGTGTATTTTCTGAATCAGTTGTCTCAATATTTTTTTGTGGAATTTTTAGACCCTGTATTTTAAAAAAATAAAAGGGTCTATTAATTTAGTGCAAATGACAGCTGTGTGTAACAGGCAGAAGGAAGCGGGGTAGATCCCACAAACTATATATATTCTGACTCAGGACGGCGAGCTGAGTTGATATAGCCATGTCCGTCTGTCCGTCTGTCCGTCTGTCTGTCTGTTGTTCGTATGAACACCTAGATCTCAGCAACTACAAGAGCTAGAGACACCATTTTTGGTATGTAGGTTCTTCTATGCTGTACGCTGATCAAGTTTGTTTTAGATTTTTGATATCGCTCCCCATTCACCCACTAACCGCGAGCAGCCAACGAGATCTTGGAAACTAGAAGAGCTAGCAACACAATTTTTTTGTATTTAGGTTCTCCTATCCAACAGTTACATAAAATATGTTTAAGTTTTTTGATAACTCTTCACATTGGACCGCTAATTGGAAAAGAATTTAGCAACAGTTTTCGGTTTTAAAGCTATAGTTTTAATGGTAAATATACGGGATTTGGCAGGCACGTAGTCTATGGCCTTCTCCATCAATGCTGTGCATTGCATTACGATCGGATAAAAAGCAGCGAAGAAATCACAAAACACAGGGTCTACTACAGTCGGTTACGTCCGACTGTAGCTCCGTCCTTACTGGTTTTAAATTTGTTTAACAAAATTTCAAGTACTTGTTGCGTTGTCCGTTTCTGTTGGGCAGCACCGGCCAGCTCAGTTTACCCAGGGCACATTGGGCCATTTTCCCTTTTTTTTGGCATAAAATCAAAAAAAAAATTTTGAGATATTTTAAATTTGATAACATAATATCGAAGGGGATACTCCAGCTATATCGAATCGATAAATTAATCGATTTTTTTTAGCAACCCTGCGTTTTTATGCGGTCTTAAAGTCAAGAAATAAATCAGCTGTTTTTTTCAACGAACTTTGCACGAAAAATAAGAAAACTTTGCGCTTCCGCAGAAAAAGAACCTCGGGTCCAAAAATTTTTTAAAAATATGGAACAAGACGGCAAAGGTATTCTACAAGAACTAATGTATTCACAATTTTCAATTATATGTTTATTATATAAGTTATTTCTTGTCTCCGGTTTGTCTGCTTTTAGAATAATGCTTACAAAATTGTTCAGCTATTGTAGAGTAAAACTTTAACATGTGCCTATTTGTGCCTGAAAGTAACAATGCAAATCTTTTCTCTAAAATGTATTCTCAATATTCTAATTAACTTTTTTTGCGAAAATTTGCGAACCAACTATTTAGCAAACTTTGAGATCAGCCATGCAGTATTATTGGATGCTTGGATAAATACCAACCACAATAAGGATGAGTTATTAAAATGGATTATTGATAGCTTAATATACTAGAAGAGCAATCATAAAAGATTTAAATAAATATCTGTTAATTTTTCTCTAATAAAATATTCTTTGTTTTAAAAAAAATATTATATCTTTTTTTTATTGCATACACAAAGGCGCACTAAAAAATATTATCAAGTGGTTATCTTTCAAATAATAACAAGGCGGTGTTTATGCACGGATTTAAGCGATCCAAACCATTTTGAAAAGAGGAATGTTAAAATTACCTACAAAAATTAATGATAATGGCGTAAACAACATTTTTTCAACGTATAGCCCATTAGTTTGAGAAAATTTCGGAATCACAATTTGTTATTATGTGGGCGTAGCAAGTGGGCGTGGTCCGATTAACTTCAAATTTTGCCCACTTATTTTAAATGCATATATGGTCGATTCTACCAAATTTCATCACCCTAGCTTCAGTAGTTTATTTTATGCCAAAAAAAAGGGAAAATGGCCCAATGTGCAGGGGTGGGTTACTTCAACCCAGCCCTCGGACGCAACATACTTCCAAAACAACAAGCCCACACTAACGACATTTACGCTACTCACACACACGATCTATGGGTCCAATGGGGTGGCCTGGTGGTCTTGGCCGCAACGCACCCACCCTTCCTGCAATGGGCTTGCTCATCCTGGGCCCATCGCCCCTTATTCCGGCGTAGGTGGCTAACCTACTCCTGGATCATGCCAATTCTCCCCCTCCTACGCGCATTAACAACTCATTTTTGTTTTCAGATTAAAGCTTACAAACATGTTTTTAATTACCGCTGACATTTATACATTATTTGTTATTCTATCTTATTTGTTGCTATATCTTATTTGTTGCTATGCATTATTTGTAGCTGTACATTATTTGTTTTTTGATTTGGACATGATTTTGCATGACAGAATGATGTGCGAATAAGAACAATAAAATCGGATATCAGTATCAAAAAAAAAAATGAGGAAACAATCAATGTGTGAACGACAACGCTGCAATAAATAGTAATTTCAATCAATAAATGAGGGAATATGAAAATGGACAAATCACATACGTAATCCTGCCTAAAGGAGCTCCGTTAGTTGAATGGATTCGTTTCTTTTGTCTCTCTGATCTACAATTTTTACTGTTCAAAATTCCTTCAATTGTTGTTCTATTGGTACTACGTTTTGCACATTTAATTACAGATCCGTGCTGTAGCTTTCTGCTAAACCAATTTCTATGTTTTTTTTTTCTCTTTATTGTATGCCTTTCAGTATTCCTTAAATTATTGTTCTTCTGTCGCTTTTTTTTTTCTTTTACATTCAATTACATGTTTACATTAATTCAATTTATCTGTTTCTTTTCTTTTTTTAATGTTTTCACAATTTCTTTTATAATTTTCGCACTTTTTGTTCTTTTGCTTTTCTTTTACAATACTTCTAGCGTTCTTTTCTTCTTTTCTTTTGTTCAATCACATTTATGATGTCTTTTTCGTTTGTTTAATTACATTTATGACATCCTTTTCTTTAGTTTAATTACATTTGCAATTTACACACGTATTTGCCCTTTCTTTTAAACGTGATGGAATTTTGGGCTGCATTTTCTATTCACATGGACAGATAGATAACCAAATTTACAATAAACATTCCGTTAAATTCGCCATCTAAAGTGGCGCAAACGAGAACACAAATGGGCTGCCGTTTCAAGGTCTCTACAGACGACACAAAGGAACTTGCCGCAGTAGCCTATACACTCGTGGGGAGCGTGGCTAATTTGCTGAGTGTCCCAACCAACGTGCGTTGGTCGTGCTCGCTGCGGATCCGGCGTGTTCTGTGGTGTTGGCGTGCTTGCTGTAGCCGCGTGCTTGCTGTAGCTTGCGTGCTTGCTGTAGCCTGCGTGCTTGCTGTAGCCGGCGTGCTGTTGCCACTGGAAACAGTTGCTGCCAGAATACGCTTCACAACCGGGATCCTATCTCCCCCAAGAGTCAGTTGCCTCGAAGTACGGGCGACGATTGCACTCTTTGAAGCTCTGCAAGCGAAGGTCGCCGACGCAGGAGCGACCAGAAGGGATTGCCTTGGGCCCTGCGTTGGTCTCTACGCCGGCGATCACTGGACAATTAAAGCCACGATTAATAAAACGCCAAGGCGTGGGCCCTTGCGCCCTGTGGACTTCTGCTTACTCTGACTGCTATGTTGTTCCTACTTACGTCTCTTATTCCCTCACACTGGTCTCTCGTTTCATTCGGAACTTCCGCCACTTGTTGCACAGGTTATGTTTCAGCTCACTTAACCTCGCAATGCTCACTACTCGTAGCGCAGGTTATGCTGCAGCTCGCTTAACCTTTACTCTGGCAATGAATTGCCAAAAATTTTCTTGGCCCAGGTCAAGAACCTATGCAACGTAGTGTGCCCTTCTTCTCGCGATCGACAAAATCCCAAAACCCCTGCAGTATTTTTCGATAGGCGTTGATATCGATATTTACGGTCAAGCTGCCAACTCGGTTCAATGAACTTCGTCTGCAGTGTGCCCAAAAAAAAAACACCAAATGCAACATACTTTTACTTTATTTTCTAACTCTATAGGTAAAGCATTCTTAACCTTTTTTACAGCTTTCCCCAAGGTTTGCTTTTATTTGTACGGATATATTTGATTTGCAGCAGCTCGTTTTTCTGCAAGCTTCTGTCGATATATTCTCTTACGTATGCGCTCAAGCTGCCTCCTGTTTTCTAGCATTTCATTATTTCCATCCATTGCCGCTTTATAGCATATTTACACTGAGCGGAATATTCCAAACGTGATTTGGGTGTTTACACCAAGAATCGAATCACGCGACCAGCTGTTCGGCCAGCGCAAACGTAAACAAACAAGAAAACGCGCCATTTCAAACGTAAACAAACAAGAAAACGCGCGATTTTATGTGCATTTTAAAAGCGAGCTAGACAAAAACTGCGATATTGCTACATTATTATCTTTTTTCATTTGAATGCGCTTTTCAGTATAGTCACAAATTGTAAAAAAAATATAAATTTTCACCCATTTTTAATGAATACAGTGCATACAAATGAGTAACAACAATTAAAATGGTTCATTTGGAAATAATATTGAATCGGCCCATTTATATTTTTGCTCTTATCATTAATTTCGCTTATTTTCATTTCAGTCATTTTAATTTTGCGGGCGTTTTTAAATTTATTAGCTGTAATAAACAGCTGTTTGCTATCGATATGCCACTTTTTGTATCGAAAATACTAAATTTGTATCGAAATACTAGGGAAGATACGGCCACACTTTCAGCATAATAGTCGAATCTTGGATTATTCGGCTCTTCTTCTACCCACAGAGGGCTTATGGCAGAATATTCTATTTCGTGATTCGGGCTCAATGTAAACAGGGTATTACAGTTCAGCCTATGGTTCCGCATTCTTTCCTTGTTTTTGGATTTAACGCTTTCACATTTTATTGGATCTTTCTGCGTTTTTTCTCTTCACCGTTTGCAAGCTTTTCTTCCTATTTCGCTCATCTACATTTGAATAATTAACAATTTTGTTTATGAAAAAAAATTTTTTTTTGAATCACTTTGAACCAAACTTTAAATGTCACCAAAAATATAAATAAATTGTTTTTTTCCATATTTTTTTTTATTTCGATTGCACACACAAACTCTGTTTGCAAAAAAAAATTTGAAGCAATTCGAGCAAGTAACTTGGACGTACTGATACGAAATGTTGTTTTTCAATTCACACGGACATTGCAGCAAGCGATAACGCAAATCAATATTTTACCGTAATTGGTAATCGCATATTTCCTTTTGCGTTCCCCTTCGACTCTTTGATGCTCGGAGTGATTTTAGAAAGCAAAAGACTAAGCATAGTGTTTATGTTTTTGAAGTTGTTATCAAAACAAAACATGCCATAAAAACATCATAATTACTCGTTTGCGCGACTTTGCATTCGAATATTTTGAAAACTGTAATCGATAAATTTAAAATTTTTTCAAATATGTTAAATTTGAATAGTTCTTAATGCAACCACGTTAAAAAAATTCATTTTCAATACATTTTAATTTTTTGACCTTGGTGGACCTTTCTGTGGAAATGCCCATATACAGAATATAGCGAAAGCATGCGAACTTTGTGCCAAGAATGCAAGTCTACCAAAAAATATTCGGACCCAAAGCAGTGTTGCCAATTTGTCCTTTTTCCGGACAGATCTGTCCTGTTTTTAACGCTTCATCCGGAAAAAAATGCAAAACATCCGCATACCAGAAATCTGTCCTTTTTAATATTTTTTATCCGGAAATCTGTCGTTTTTTTTGGATTTTGTATGTTAATGGCTGTGCAACATTGTTTTTATGAGTTTTTTAATTGTAACAGGCTATGTTATACTTAACATGTTCACGTTATTATAAATCAGCTATTTATGCTAATCCTAACATATGCGATAGCTTGCAAAAAATTTATTGAAAAGAGCAACTCTAACTAGTCATTGACGCACTTTATTTTCCGGTGCGAAATTAATTGAACTTTGATTAAAAATGCCCAATGAAATATACAACTGTAGAATACTCTGGGCCTTTTATTTTATATACAATTTTATAAAAATACTAGGTTATGTGGGTTTTATTGATTTTTGGTCATGAAGGGGGCGGGGCATCAAATTTTCGAAACAAATTTAATCTGCGTATGATAACTACCTATCTATAGCAACCAAAACGGAATCTCTAGCTTTTGTACTAGTTGCTGAGATCGACGCGTTTATCCAAACAGAAGGACAGACGGACATCGCTAAATCGGCTCAGCTCGTCTCCCTGACCAAGAATATATATACTTAGTGGGGTCTGCCACGCCTTCTTCTGCCGGTTACATATATTCTGACAAAGTTGTTAACCCTGTTTTCCCATTTTTCAATGGTATAAAAATTTTTCAGTGTATAAAAATCAAATTACACAACAAAAACTTTTGTCCTTTTTTCTGTCCTTTTTTTTATTTTTTCATCCTTTTTTCCCTGGTGTTTTTTTCAAATCTGTCCTTTTTTTCGAAAAAAAGTTGGCATCACTGACCCTAAGGCACCATGGGTGCGAATCAGGGCTGCCAATTTAGCCACTTTTTGATGGGGTTAGCCACTTTTTGTTCGAAAATGCTATCACCACAAATCTAGCCACTTTTAGCCATTTCGTTTATTTGCACTTTTGAACACAAATTTCGGTTTGATAATGCTGCGTTTAACCAAATTGGGACTTTTACTACTTCACTCGTGTAAGTGCCTTCAAATTGTATGAAGAAAGAGCTAGCCCCTTCTGGCCCAAAAAATCTGGCAGCACTGGTGCGAATTCATATTGACTATGCCGGTCCAATAGATGGCATAATGCTGCTACTCATAATAACAGACGCATTTTCTAAATGGGTAGAGGTTAAGATTACGAAATCTACAACCACATCCACAACAACCATACTGCTAGATAATATTTTTGCTGCATATGGTACATTCTCTGATAATGGAACTAATTTCACATCAACTGGGTTCAAGGAATATTTAAAATCTGTAGGAATTAAATACCATAAACTGACAGCTCCTTATCACCCTGCGACAAATGGACAAGCTGAAACATACGTGCAAAACATCAAACAAGCATTGAAAGCAATGAGGTCGACTAGGAGTACTATAAGAAGCAACTTGAACGAATTTCTCCGTCAATATAGAAATGCACCACATTCCACTACAGTTGAGTCCCCAGCGAAACTATTCTCGGGACGTGAACTACGCACTCGAATGAATTTGGTTCGACCTAAAAGTGCAGAAGAGAAAGTTTCAGCTAAACAAATCAAAAAATTCAATCTGACCTATAGACAATTTCAGAGCAACGATGTAGTATACTTTATTTCCAGAAATTCTAGAATGGATAAGTGAATACGAGGCAAAGTAACTAAGCGCCTAGGTGATCTACACTTAATCAAATTAATCAAATTCGAGGCTGCAGCAGTAAAAGTACAAAGTGTACAAAGAAGTACAGTAGGCTGGACTTTAAACTCTTGGAATAATGCAAACAAGCAACCTAATTCTAGTATATATACATGGGACAAATTCTTTAGTCTACCAAATCCAGAGTTAACTGTATCAACTGAGAAAGATGAAACAAACACTGACAAAACCAGTAAGTACGGAGCTACAGTCGGATGTAACCGACAGTAGTAGACCCTGTACTTTGTGTTTTCTTCGCTGTTTCTTATCCGATCGTAATGTAATTCACAGCATCGGTGGGGATTGTCATAGATTACGTATATGCTATTTCCCAAATCTTTATCTTTAAAACTGGAGCTTTAAAACTGCAAACTGTTGCTAAATTGGCTTTTCTGTTAGCGGAGTAATGCGAGGAGTTATCAAAAACCCAAACAATATTGATCTGATTGCTGCAAATGAGAACCCAAATACCAAAAAATGGTATTTTTAGCTCTTATAGTTTGCAAGATCCAGGTGGCTTCTCTGTCTGATTTTTTCGGTATATATAATTTTCCATTGGTAATATAATTCACAGCATTGATGGATAATGCCATAGGCTGCGTACATGCCAAATCCCAAGTCTGTTGCTTTTAAACTGTGGCTGTAGTGGCACTTACATACATATATAAAAAACTTGTCTGTTACATAACTTCACTGCTTATTTTTTGTTTGTAATGTAATTCACAACATTGACGGATAATTCGGTAGGCCACGTACATTTCAAATTGCAAGTCTGTAGCTTTATTATTGTGGCTGCAGTGGCACATACACGCATTTTGAAAAAAATTGTTTCTTGCATATCTTCGTTATTTCTAATTGAAATCATAGATAAATTTATAGCATTGGTGGAGAATACCATAGACTACGTACATGCCAAATTACAAGTCTGTAGCTTTATTATTGTGGCTGCTGTGGCGCTTATTGTTTTCGAGATCTTTGAGGAAGGTGTAGTTTTTTGATAATTCGCGGAGCAAGGAGGCTAGATATCAAAAATCTGAAACAAATTTGTGCTGCTTAAGGGTACAAACATAGTGCGCGCTGTAAGCGAAGACGAAGATGAAGACGAAGCTGAAGACGAATTGCTTGCGTTGCGAGTAAGCGAATTGAATGCATAGTGCAAGACGAATTCGTTGCGTTTTGTTATGCTGGTCGCAATGGATTTCTCATCTGATAATACCTTCTCTTGCAGAAAAATTAATTTTTTTAATTCAAATGTTAAAGAAATGTGTTTGAAAAAATTCACCCTATTAATTTACGAAGAAAAACACTCGGCGAATTTTAGCACTTGTTTGATGAGCTGCGCCAAGTTGAAAAATTTTTTTTTTAATACACAAGAATGAAAATAAAGCACATTTGATTAAATTTTGGCAAAAAATTAACCTAGCATTATTAAAAAGTTGACTACTTTTAATAAAAGCCCAATTAAGCCAGCTGAAAAGCTAAATGTGACGTAAATGCGAAAATTATTTAAAATAAACCGCTAAAAAGCAAGCGATTCGTCTTCAAATTCAGTACTGCAGCGTTTCTAGATTTTCGCTTGCGTTTCGTCTTCATCTTCGTCTTCGTCTCGGCGCGCACTATATTTACGAACGAGCGAATTCATACAAATCGTTCGTGCACAGTTTTTCGTCTTCAGCTTCGTCTTCGTCTTCGTCTTCGTCTCAGCGCGCACTATGTTTTAGGCCTAAGATAAACAACCTGCATACCAACAAATGGTGTCTCTATCTCTTTTAGTTGCTGAGATCTAGGTGTTCATAGAAACAGACGGACATGGCTATATCGACATGTCTTGTCGTCCTGATCAAGAATATAAATACTTTGTGGGGTCTACCACGCGTCCTTCTGGGTGTTACATTCATCTGCCATTTGCACTAAATTGATAGACGCTTTTACTTTTTTAAAGTACAGGGTCTAACCGATCTTTAAGTGTTCGAAGGCCGATCATTATATTTTCACCATCTACTTAGAGGGGAGGAAGTGTTATGTATGTTATCAATGTATACAGTATGTTATGTATGTTGTCGATGTATAACAGTATTTTATAAGATATCGATGTATTAAAGAAGCTATCGATAATACTTAAGTTTATCTCTACTTTTCAAATTGTATCGACGCTATTGAAATATAAGGAGCGCATTAGTATTTGGCTTATAATTAAATAAATACTAAATAGAGAGGATGACGGCAACTCTCTTTAAGTTGTCTGCTTGTGGTCTCAGCGTCAACCCACAAAAATCGAACTGGTCTAGTTTACGCGGATATAAAAAAACGCCCGCACACTCCCTCTTTCATTAACCGTACACCACTGACTTTCGGCGATTTAGTCAAGTACCTGGATGTAATTCTGAGTAAAAAGTTAAACTGGAACCTCAACATCAAAGGCAGAGTAAGGTAAGCTTTAGTTGCCCTTTACACATGTAGGAAAGACATCTGCTCTAAATGGGGATGGCCCCTACGTTGTAAAATGGCTACACATTTATTGTTAGGCCAATCCTGCTGTACGAAACTAAGTTTGGTAGCCGGCGCTGTTTGAGCAAACGCTACAACGCAAACTAGGGAAGGTACAGGAGTACCAGGACATGTCGGAGGCAGTGTATTTTGCTCCTCACTGAATATTAAAACTTTCTTCAGACTTACAGATCACTTCAGAATCTAGCAAGCGGAAGTCATTACCATACAATTGCCACTAACGACGATAACCAATAATAATTCCAATGGGAAGAGTTTCTGTATATAGTCTGATAGCCAGGCAGCTATCAGCGCTTCACAAGCGATATCTAATAACTATAGTAGTCAGAAGCTTTTTTTTGATGGAGCAATGGGTGGTTCGAAATTAACCTTATTTGGGTCCCAGATTAAAGTAATATGGAGGGCAATTTCATAGCAGATGAACTAGCAAGACATGGCACTACCATGACTCTCCTTCGGAGAAGAAGAACAGGTATTCCATGAAAGTTAATGATTGTTGCTCACTTCGAAGCACAAGAAAATGTCTGTTTAAAGTCAAAGCTGACTTGGCCTGCTTGTAAAAAGCGGTCTCTTGGGCTGTGCCGTGTTGTGGCTGTCGTGTCCCCTCGTTCGAACGCTATTCAGTAATGACCGAATATCAACTATAAAAGTGGGTTTCACAATATATAAGAATCGGAGGCGTGCACTTCTAGCTTTGCTCTGACCTATGCTCGTCGGAATGGTGTAGGTTCTTTCCTCTTCTTATATATATTCCGCACACACAACAAAATAATTGCACTGGCAAAAATGCTAAATAAACTGTACTGCATGAAATTGGTAAACTATACCCACTACAAATAAGAAGCGATCTACTCTTGTAGCCAGAATTAGGGTAGCAAAGGTGTTGTTTGCTCCCTATTTTCACCCACCCTACCATGTTAACTCGTTTGGAATTTGACGGTTACCCCTTAACAAAAGTTCTGTTATTTCATTTTAATTTATATGACAAACAATAGTTATTCATACTTTGGTCTTTTCTACCCATTTTATACTTAGTTTAGCTTTTATGGGGCATTTTTAATTTAATTTTTCAGCAATTTTTCAATTTTCAATCAATGTTCTTACTTAAGGACAAAAATATGCAAAGATATGCGCTATCGTATAGAGAGTGAAATCGCCGAGAATATAGAACCAAAAATGTTCTTGCAATTGCAAGTTTTTACTCACGACTACTTCATTAAGAACGTATCAACTCCATCGATGGTGATTTAACACATATTGTCGCTGTAAAAGGCTGTGTCGTAGTTAGCGTGATTATGATTATCGGCGTTTACACCTACTGTGCGTAGGCATTTACAATTTATATTTAGCTATATTTAGAGGTCGAAAACTCTAATTAGTTAAATGCCACTAAAAATTTGTACAATAATTTTATTATTTATTAAATACGATACTTGGGCAGCTGATGAATTCACCGCATTTCGGCGGGACGCGGAGGCAGGGTGGCAACGCCGAGGCTGGCACGGGCTGTTGGTCTGCTCTCTCTCTCACCTTTTCTCTCTCGGCTGATATACACAGCGCCTTGTGCGCAATGGCGGGTACGTTCGGCGCACTGATGGTGATGGTCTGCCGTCACCTGCTGGGATCTGCGTAACTTCCTGCGAACGTAGTTTCACTAGATGGAGCTGCTCTGGCCAACAAGGGACTTTTCTTGCGCCATGGGCTGTATGTGGCCAATATGGCGGCCAAGCAAATTTTTTGCGCCGCCCGATTGCAAATTATATTAAATGCAATTTTGCGAGCGCGAAAGCGCGGTGCGCAGATCGGCCGGCAGCAGTTGCTGAGCTGTAGGACAGTTCAAAAAAACAAAGGGATTAGGCAGGAGTATTATAGAAAAATACGCCATATATCACCTTTTATTTCTCTTGATTTAAGCACTGTCATTTTGAACTAGATTCTGCACGCACAATTTTATTGCCGTCACAGAATTCGATAAGGCAGGAGAATGTAGCACGTATTTAAATTTTTATTTTAATTTAATACGGATTGTGTCGTAGTGCAATAATTAAAATTCGGGCGAGTCAATGCGTCTGTGCGCTTTAAAGTATTTTGGCAGAGTGCATCAGCGGTCAGCTGCAATTTGCCTTTGCGCCGATTTCGCTCTCCTTTTTGTTACAAGTGCAAGTAACGGCACTTGTTCTCGCAGGTTCTACGCCGTCTTCGTCCGTTCTTCCTCTCTCCTTCGTTCTCTCTGATAGCGTCGATCATTTGCTACGCGCATGCTGGGCAATGCGTGTAAGAGAGCAAGGAGATCAACTTAATGAAGGCGAACGTTTCCCCTGCGACCGGAGAGCGAAAATGTGTGACCAAATGTGCGTCACCATTAAAATGCCTATTCGCTATGCAGCTGGTATTTAGTTTAAAAGTATATTTAGGCAACTCCTTATATCGTATTTGATAAAAAATAAAGAATTAAAATATACGAAACGGACTGCTACAGCTACGAATGGATAAATAGAACGGATTGCACGAATTGGTAATTTTTTTTAAGTTTATCTCAGATCTTTCAAGCATAGCTCCCAAACAGCTTTTAAAATTCGTCCAAGCCACTGTGGTGGGATATGATTCCACTAGCCGTCCTAACAGTTTATTGTTATTATTATTTTATACATTTTGACACTTTATACCACAAACCGCTTGCAATTACTTCGTGGAATACATTTACCTGTATTAGATCCCTTTCGCAACCAACCATTCTGGCAAGCGCAACCTGGTGTACATGGTATCGGTTGGCAGTTACGTGCAATCAGGAAATCCAAACAGATCTGGGGACATGCTGGTACGCAAGGCATCTTCACATTGTTTGGGCGGCAAACTGTTCATATTATGCTTTTTTTTGCAAATATCAGATGACAAATGATGAGCTCACCGTTAAGAAACGAGTAAAGATCAGCATCAACAACAATAACTCCAAAATAAATAAACGAACAAAATAATAAGAAAGACTTAGTATGTTTCATAGTAATTACTATTTAGCTATAAGTTTTATATTTTAAAAGTTTTTCATTTGTAAGTTAAGCTAGATAAATAATTTGTTATGCTGCGCATGAAGATTGATTAGAATTAGTTCGAGTATATTAAACCTAACCATGACATCGAGTTTCAGCATATAAATTTTATTTTCATTTTAACTATATATTCTGGGCGTTGACATACTACCGGCAGCATGTTCAAGTGGTCCAGCGACACCAAGCATGTGCTTGTTAACGCGCGACCCAAGCCAATACGCAACCCACCACCACCCGCCTATCCGACCGAGAGGCGCTCCGCGCATCGGGAGGGTCGACTTCACCATTAAACATGACACCAAGCATTGTTTTACGGTCAGAAAGAGAAGGAAGATTAATTAACAAAAGTCTATTTCTATACAGATGAAGGCTAGTGTTAGTATACCAATTAATATTACGCAATTCTGTTTCTGCACCGAACCAATTCAATCTTGGTGGACTCTTTACTGGGAACCCCAAACACAGCATCCATATTCCAGAATAGGGCGAACTAGAGCTGTATACAGGGTTTTAGTAGTATACGGATAGTTGAACTCCTTTGACCAGCGCCTAATGAATCCCAGGACTCCCATAGCCTTACCTACGACTGATAAGATATGCTTATCAAACTTAAGTTTTGGATTAAAATGAATACCGAGATCATTAAATAAATTTTTACGGATTCAATCCTATCTTGTTGTATCGAATACTGTGGTGACCCAACACAAGAGAGGTATAAAAAAGTTTAATCGTATAGGAGCCATCAAATTCTTTGGACCATTGTTTGATGAATCCAAGAACCCGAAGAGCCTTACTGATGGTGAGCACGATGTGTTTATCAAATTTAAGTTTAGGATCGAAAAGTATCCTAAATCATTTCGTTCATAAATTCGAGAAAGAGGCATTCTGTTCAGCATGTAATCGAAATGTTTGGGCTGGCACTTGCAAAATGTCATCACCTAGCGCTCAGAGCAGTTTAAGTAAAGCTGATTGGACTTACACCAAGATAAAATGAATTCAAGTCTAACACTTAACATCGTCGGCAAACATAAGTATGGAAGAGTGTGATAATACAAATGGAAGATCATTAATAAACCAGCAAAGGACCATAGTGACTACCTTGAGGAACACCAGACGTTACATATACAGGTTTAGATACACTATTTTTAGACCCTGTACTTTAAAAAAATAAAAGGGTCTATTAATTTAGTGCAACTGACAGATGTATGTAACAGGCAGAAGGAAGCGTGGTAGACCCCACAAAGTATATATATTCTGACTCAGGACGACGAGCTGAGTTGGTAAAGCCATGTCCGTCCGTCCGTCTGTCCGTCTGTCCGTATGAACACCTAGATATCAGCAACTATAAGAGCTAAAGACACCAGCTTTCCGGATTTAGGTAGTCAGCTAATGCAAGCAGATCAAGTTTGATTCAAACTTTTGATAACTCGCCTCCTTCATCCGCGAATCAGCAAAAATCTACACCTACCTCAAAAATCTCGAAAACTATAAACGCCACAGCAGCCACAATAATTGCGCTACAGACTTGTAATTTGGCATGTACGTAGTCTATGGTATTCTCCACCGATGCTAATAGTTTTGAATTGGAAATAGCGAAGATATGAAAGAGACCATTTTTTTCAAAATGCATGTATGTGCCACTGCAGCCACAATAATAAAGCTACAGACTTGTAATTTACCATTTACTTAGCCTATTGAATTAGCCATCCATGCTGTAAATTACATTACAAACGGAGAAGAAACAGCGAAGTTATACTGCAGTAAATTGTTTTATAAATGTATGTAAGTGCCACTACAGCCACAGTTTAAAAGCTATAGACTTGAGATTTGGCATGTACGCAACCTATGGCGTTATCCATCCATGTTGTGAATTATTTTACCAACGAAAAAGAAATAGCGAAGATAGCGCAGACAGAGCAGCCACCTAGATCTTGCAAACTATAAGAGCTATAAATACCATTTTTTGGTATTTATGTTCTCCTATGCAGCCATCAGATCAAGTTAGTTTGGGTTTTTTGATAACTCCACTCATTCCTCCGCTAACCGAAAAACAAATGTAGCAACAGTTTGCAATTTAAAAGCTTCAGTTTTAAAGCTAAAGATATGGGATGTGGCATGTACGTAGTCTATGACAATCGAATAAGAAACAGCTAAGAAAACAGAAAGTACAGGGTCTCCTACAGTCGGTTGCGTCCGACTGTAGCTCCGTCCCTACTGGTTATAAATAACTTTCTGAGTTCTATTGTTTAAATAGAAAAATTACAACTAACTACGAACATATGCCACAGACAATTTGCCGCACTAGGCAGAGGGGGGGTGGTGTGCCTTGCATACGCAGGTAGCTTAGAGTGTGTGCGTCTGATTGTGTTTGTATGTACATATAATCAAAGTAAAGGGTCTCCTACGGTCGGTTACGTCCGACTGTAGCCTCCGTCCCACTGACCTGCCCCGTCCCTATATTTTTTTTATTAAATAAAATACAATTTTAATTGCACACCAAATTTTATTTTAATTTCTCAAATTTTTATTGCACATACACATAACATAACATCATAACACATTTTATTTGCTACTTCGTCGTTTAACAGTTTTCGTTTGGAGCTGCAAATAAAAATGGAAATAAATAAAAGCGCAATTAAAACAATAAAATTATTGAATTATAGTTATTGTTTTAATCTTGAAGTACCTGAAGAACTAGTGAGATGGTTCTGAAGGGGCTAAGCTGAGGCCACCAGGCGGGTCGCAGGTTGCGGATAGCGAACGACCTCTCAGTGAGAGGCCAGCTGTGAATACCAAGGCAACTTGAAATAAACAGCCCCGGACAACCAGCGGGCGTTACCAATCGGTACGTCGACAAGGCGCTTGTGCTTCCGCCTTTAAAAAATAGGTTCACACACACCCTATCCTACACTATACCCGTCTAATTCCTCTCCCCAACATCTCACCCCGGGCCGGACGAACGTGTTAATCGTACCGTGCTAGTATAAGTCAGCCTGGCTGAGGGCCCGGGTTACCAAAAAGCGCAGTCGTGAACGGTGTGCTCAGGCAAATGGCGACCGCCTGTTCTATACAGCCTTACCCGGGTACGGCGGTTCTCTGCCCGGGCGGACCGTTTCTTTCACCGCAACTCGTGGGACTAATGAGTTCAAAAAATCTCGCGCGCTCAGGCGCGCTCGACCTGACAGTCGGGCAAGCCCGACTGTCTTATACCCTGTACCACAGCTCGCGCTGCGCGCTCGCCCGTACTATATATAATGTAAAATATTCTCTTAATATTATTTATTGAAAGTACCTTCAAATGTACTAATTATAGTTTTTAATAGTTCAGCGCCAAAATGCGCGAACGAACACACACACACACACACATAAACAAGAGTCCTATTAAATAAATAATTAAACGCACGAATTGCACGCAACGGATCACGCCTAATTCACTAACTTAACGGTTGCAATGATAATCGCGCTTTAAACTATTTATAATAGTACGAATATTATAAATATTTTAAAAATTACACAACGTATTAGGCAGCAATCGAACGAACGCACAAAACGATCTGACGATGTGGCAACGCTACCGCCAATACTCAATTTGGCACGATGAAGGTAGCGCTCAAACACTTGTCGCTTGCTTTTTTTGCGTAATCTTATTTTAGCACCTTGCAATTGGTGTTGTTTACATGCGTACATGCACACATGCATATATGGTATTCGTCTATTCTACATGTATGTGTGTTTCTGTTTATACATACACACATACACTTGCTGGGCTGCAGGGCCCGTGCGAAGCAATACATGCAGTATTGAGTAGCTTATATCTCCTATGTTTATTAACCGATTTTAATGCGCTTTTCAGGATAGTTTAATATAATAGAAGAGAGTATATATACCAAATAACAACATTCTATGTTTAATATTACGCTTGTTTTTGAACATTTAAGTTCAACTTTTGTGAAGCTTATATCTCCTGTGTTTCTTAACCAATTTTAATGCGCTTTTTAGAATAGTTAAATATAATAGAAGAAAGCTTATGTTCCAAATAACAACCTTCTATGTTTAATATTACGCTTGTTATTCAACTTTTTATGTTCAAAAACACGAGGTTGTGTGGGTTTTATTGATTTTTGGGCGTAAAGGAGGCGTGGCATCCAATTTTTGAAATAAACTTGATCTGCGTAAGATAACTACCTACCAATAGCAACCAAAACGGTTGCTCTAGCTTTTGTAGTCTCCGAAATCGACGCGTTCATACAAACGGACGGACGGACAGACAGACAGACAGGGCTAAATCGACTCAGCTCGTCTCCCTGATCAAGAATATATATACTTTGTGGGGTCTGCCACGCCTCCTTCCTTCTGCCTGTTACATACATTCGCACAAAGTTATTAACCCTGTTCTTCCCATTTTCAATGGGTACAGGGTATAAAAACACGAGGTTGTGTGGGTTTTATTGATTTTTGGGCGTAAAGGAGGCGTGGCATCCAATTTTTGAAATAAACTTGATCTGCGTAAGATAACTACCTACCAATAGCAACCAAAACGGTTGCTCTAGCTTTTGTAGTCTCCGAAATCGACGCGTTCATACAAACGGACGGACGGACAGACAGACAGACAGACAGACAGACAGACAGGGCTAAATCGACTCAGCTCGTCTCCCTGATCAAGAATATATATACTTTGTGGGGTCTGCCACGCCTCCTTCTGCCTGTTACATACATTCGCACAAAGTTATTAACCCTGTTCTTCCCATTTTCAATGGGTGCAGGGTATAAAAAGTAAAAGGGTCTATTAATTTAGTGCAAATGACAGCTGTGTGTAACAAGCAGAAGGAAGCGTGGTATATATATATTCTGACTCAGGACGACGAGCTGAGTTGATATAGCCATGTCCGTCTGTCCGTCTGTATGAACACCTAGATCTCAGCAACTAAAAGAGATAGAGACACCATTTCTTGATATGCAGGACGAGTTTGTTTCAGATTTTGGATATTTCGCCTCCTTCATCCGCGAATCATCAAAAATCTACACCTATTTCAAAAATCTCGAAAACAATAAGCGCCACAGCAACCACAATAATAGGGCTACTGACTTGTAATTTGGCATGTACGTAGTCTATGGTATTTTTCATCAATGCTATTCTTATGATTTGAATTAGAAATAGCGAAAATATGCAAGAGACAATCTTTTTCAAAATGCGTATATGTGCCACAGCGGCCACAATAATAAAGCTACAGACTTGCAATTTGGAATGTACGTAGCCTACAGAATTATCCGTCGATATTGGGAATTACATTACAATCGGACAAAAAACAGCGAAGTTATGTAACAAACCATTTTTTTATAAATGTATGTAAATCCCACAACAGCCACAGTTTAAAAGCTACAGACTTGGGATTTGGCATGCACGCAGCCTTTGACATTATCCGTCAATGCTGTCAATTACATTACAAACGGTAAAGAAACAGAATATAGATCAGACAAAGAAACCACCTAGATCTTGCAGACTATAAGAGCTATAAGTACATTTTTTTGGTATTTATGTTCTCCTATCAGCCATCAGATCAAGTTAGTTTGGGTTTTTTGATAATTCCTCTCATTCCTCCGCTAACCGAAAAACCAAATTAGCAACAGTTTGCAGCTTTAAAGCTACAGTTTAACAGCTAATGACGTAGGATATGGTATGTACGTAGTATATGACAATCTCCACCGATACTGTAAATTACATTACGATCGGATAAGAAACAGCGAAGAAAACGCAAAATACAGGGTCTCCTACAGTCGGTTGCGTCCGACTGTAGCTCCGTCCTTACTGGTTTTAGTCTGATTATTCCCAGATGAGCCTTTGCTCCAGCATGCATATGCTTTCGATGCAAGTGATTTGCATAGAGCCAGACAAATGGAGAATCGCTTGGTAACAGAATGGGAAATCTCGTTTCAAAGCCAATTGGAGCTTTTGAGTAGAGCTGGCAAAACATCGATGTTTTGCACTATCGATGTTTCCCGTTTTTTGCGAATAAAACATCGATACTATCGATGTTTTTGAGACTTTTAACTTATTGTTTTAATTTGCCGTCTTATAGCATATTTACACTGAGCGGAATATTCCAAACGTGATTTGGGTGTTTACACCAAGAATCGAATCACGCGACCAGCTGTTCGGCCAGCGCAAACGTAAACAAACAAGCAAACGCGCCATTTCAAACGTAAACAAACAAGAAAACGCGCAAATTTATGTGCATTTTGAAAGCGAGCTAGACAAAAACTGCGATATTGCTACATTATTATCTTTTTTGATTTGAATGCGCTTTTCAGTATAGTCACAAATTGTAAAAAAAATATAAATTTTCACCCATTTTTAATGGGTACAGTGCATACAAATGAGTAACAACAATTAAAATGGTTCATTTGGAAATAATATTGAATCGGCCCATTTATATTTTTGCTCTTATCATTAATTTCGCTTATTTTCATTTCAGTAATTTTATTTTTGCGGGCGTTTTTAAATTTATTAGCTGTAATAAACAGCTGTTTGCTATCGATATGCCACTTTTTTGTATCGAAAATACTAAATTTGTATCGAAATACTAGGGAAGATACGGCCACACTTTCAGCATAATAGTCGAATCTTAGATTATTCGGCTCTTCTTCTACCCACAGAGGGCTTATGGCAGAATATTCTATTTCGTGATTCGGGCTCAGTGTAAACAGGTTATTAGGCTATTAAAATATATAGATTTATTATTGTTTTAATTTTATATTTATTAATAATATTTTATTTTTATTTGGTAACAAAACAATTTATATCAAAATATTTCAATGAAAACAAGTATTATTCATATTTAGGATTTATATTTACTTATAAATTTTATCACAATTCATTTGTGCTTATAGTTTTTGTTGATTACATTAAGAATAATAATAGACAACAAAATTAATTTAAAATTAATTTCACAATTCATTTGTGTTTATAAATTAAAGGTTTTTGAGAACAAAATGAAAATAGGCAACATAATTATAATTAAATAAATTTCAGGATCAATTTTTAACATATGTATCAATATATAACTTTAAAGATAGATTTTATTTTAGTTTTCCATTAGCCAATTATTTCTGCTCATAAAAATAATTTTATCAGCGGTTGATGGTTTTAGTGAAGCCCTCTTTTCACTAATTACAATGCCGGCTTTACTAAATATGCGTTCGCTTTCCACCGATGTTGCAGGAATGCTTAAAAATTTTTTGCAGAGCCCTTTAATCGCTTCATTTTCATCCAAGCTCTATATAAAATGAGAATTTTAAATTATTTGTTTTAAATAATATAACCAAATATTTACCTTCCAATACTCAAGCGGATTGCAATCTTTATGAAGATTTGGACTTTCATAATAAGTACGCAGACTTAAAATGGAGTCAACTCTATCAGTCCTTTTTTTGTTAGCAATTTTCCTTTTTAACCAGAATGGGCGGAGCAGATCAGTCGGACAGGCCCGACTGTCTTATACCCTGTGCCAAAGCTCGCGCTGCGCGCTCGCAAATACAGTATAAAATATTTTAAATATAAATATATAAAACTGTCATACATAACGTAGCAGCAATTCTTCTTCTTACTGTGTTATGTGCGCCAGTTTTAACGGCCGCGCTGCTAGAGGGCGAGCGAGTTGCCGTCTGCAATATTGTTTCGCTAATAACTTCTGTGTTTGTTAATCGATTTCAATGCGCTTTTTAGGATAGTTAAAAATAATGAAAGAGAGTATATATTCCAAATAACAACATTCTATGTTCAATTTTACGCTTGTTATTCGGTTTTTATCGATTAAGGCGTAAATGGGGCGTGGCATCCAAAATTTGAACAAAGCCTCATCTGCGTATGGCATAGACCTACAAACTACTGAAGACAGAATTTATGTAAATAGCTCAGTGTGTCTTAAATTGGCGAATGTATTTTATTTCATTCATTGTAGGCGACAGGGGCGTGGCATCCAAGATTTGAAATAAACTTGATCTGCGTATGGTACACACCTTTCAAAAGAGACCAAAACGGCTTCTCTAGCTTCTATAGTTTAGAAAATCTCAGCGTTCATACAGACAGACAGACGGACGGACAGACGGACAGACAGACAGACAGACGGACAGGGCTAAATCGACTCAGCTCGTCTCCCTGATCAAGAATATATATAGTTTGTGGGGTCTGCCACGCCTCCTTCTGCCTGTTACATACATTCGCACAAAGTTATTAACCCTGTTTTTCCCATTTTTCAAATGGGCACAGGGTATAAAAATGCGAATAGCGGCTGAGTAACTTCTGCATTCTCAGATGGTGTTGTTGGCTCGGGATTTTCTGAATGCAAATGTTTGTTTTGAAAGCTTAACTCGTTTTCCAATGCTTTGGAAGCTTCTAGCATGTTGATTGGAGATAGGAATCCCTCCTTCTTAAACCGAGGATCAAGCAATGTAGAAATTCTAGTAATCGTACGTTTTTCGTAGATCATAAGTCGCTGTTTACTATTTTCAACAAGATTCGATAGCATTGCCAAACCTTCGTTGGATTTGATTTTGAGCTTCAATCCTTCCATATTATCAAGTAATCCATACACCACTGGAATTATAAGTGATATTGTTGTGTTTGTTGATGAGGATACTTTTATCGTAGCATGGTCGAAAGGCTCAAGTAGCTCCACAATGTCCATCAAAATTACAACATCTTCCGCTGTCAGAGGTGTAGGTGCTTTTGGTGTGTTGAGTAAAACGATTCCCAGTGCGTCATTGGTGACGATTATTCTTTTGATCATAGCAAGAGCACTGTTCCATCTAGTGGGGACTTCTTGCTTTAAGCTATACACTGGTCCTGGCTTCTGCGCGTTTTTAAATTTAGCATATGAAATGTTGCTATGTTTAAAAAAAGTCACAATGCGCTTGCATTTTTCAATCAATGAAAAAATGCCATCCACCTTAAGAGCTTCCTGAACAATTAAGTTTAGGGTATGTGCGAAGCAAGGCAGATTTCGTTTTTGAATAATCTCGCACATTTTAATCATTGCCTTATCGTTGTCTGTTACAATTGCGTTAACCTTATTGAAAACTTGCCAGTTGTTCAAAACCAAGCGCACCGTATCGGCAATATTTTGTGCTGAATGGTTTGTTTCATTAAGCAAAACATTTGTGGAAAGCACAGCTGAACGCAAAGTAAAGTCCTCGTCGATAAAATGACATGTGACGGTGATAAAAGATTTACTTGCTCGCGAAGTCCATAAATCTGTCGTAATGCCAAGATGCTCCACTTTGTTCAGAGTGGTAGACAACTTAGTTTTCATTTGGTTAAACAAATTTTCCATCTGCACATGTTTCAAAGTATTTCTAGATGGCACTTCATAACGAGAATCCAACACATTGATTAATTTTCGGAAACTGTTCTCTTCAACAAGGCTGAACGGTTGAATACTGCAGGCAACGAACTCAGCAATCGCATTATCAATGGCAATTTTACGAGAAGAATCCTTATCATATTTAACGTTCATAAAGGACGAAATACTGCCAGATGACTTGGGTAAATCAGATATTTTGATAATCGGATGCATTCGCCTTAAATGGTCTCTGAGATTTGATGTGTTACCGCAAGTTTTATAAATCTTACCACAGGCTTTGCACTTGGCATTCGATCCCTTAATTTTGTCAAAATATTTCCACATTTCCGATTTTCGCGACTTAATTGCGTTGTTGCTACATTCTTCTTCAGAATCGCTGCATGTAACGGTGCTCGCCATGTTTTTCCCTGTAAATACACATACATACATACACCAATAAATTTGCAATATGACCGAAAAAACAATAAAATTATATTTACCCTTCGTCGTTTTTTCAACAAACTTATCCATCTTTCTTCTTTACAAGTATACCAATGGGAATTCAGCTAATAACAACACAATTAATAATAAATTTTGCTTTGATTTTTAAATATCTTGCTCACCTCAAACCAACAACGCGCAAAATGTATAGAGATGGAAAATTTTCTCAAAAACATCGATAGTAAAAAAAAAATATCGATTGTTTTAAACAAAATGAAAAACATCGATAGTATCGATAGTGCTTCGATGTTTTGCCAGCACTACATGCCACGCTGCAGAAAACGTTTCGCTGAGAGTCGGGAGCCGGAGCCCGAATCCGAGATTGAGTCTTCGTCATCAGAAGTGGGATCACCTGCTCCTCCAACCAACAATGAAAATAGTTTGCTGACAATTTTGGAGTCCCAGAATCGCAACTTTTCTGAACTCTTAAAACAAGTGCAGTGCTCGCAGAGAGAGACAAGAGATGCTGCGGCTGTGGTGTTGCCAAAGTTCAACCCCGATCGGGCAGGCGCTGATGCTCTGTCTTGGTGTTCAACGGTGGATTACATTTTATCCGAAAACCAACTGGAAGGCGGCGCACTTGTAATGACTCTAAGCAAGTCGCTGGAAGGTAGTGCGTCACATTGGCTTTCGCAAACCTGCTTCCCGGGTATTTCGTGGACGCAGTTCAGGGACCTATTTTTGCAATATTTTGCTGGTACGGAGACCTTGGCTGCAACAGTAATGAATTTACTAAATGGACGTCCAAAAGAAGGAGAATGCCTGTCGCTGTACGGAAGTAGAATGGTTACTTCTCTTATGGCCAGATGGAAAACGCTGAACGTCGAACAAATTGCAGTTTCTGTAGCGTTGGCACATGCAGCTGGAGTTGACAAGAGATTGCGGCGCTTGGTTTTTACGACTGATATTAACACTCGTAATGAGCTTCATCAGGAATTAAAAGCTTTTTCATTTGATTCAAGACAAACCCAACATTCAAATGAATATTCATCTCCGCCGTTTGGAAAAAGAGCTAAGGTTTTTCCCCACATAACGTGTCACCAATGCGGGAAACTTGGCCACAAGAAGGCGGAATGTCGCTCGAACAATTCAGCAATTCAGCGCCAACAAACCGGAAATCAACACTCTGGCCACACAAGAGGAAGGGACCAGTCAACCGTTATCTGTTATAAATGTGGAAAAACTGGACATATAGCTACGGTGTGTCCGGATCGCCAAGAACGTCAGCCAACGAACAAGACCAATATCGTCAAGGAAGTCAATCTCTGCACCGTACTCGAGCCCGTTGGAACATTATTGCAGTTTGGTGAGTCGTAGACTATCCGGAACTAGAATAAGCAACGTAGTCATACTAAAGGGTATTGGTAGTTCCACAGTTTGTAGCACTTTACAAATATCTGCAGACGTTCGTTTGAAATCTTATTTCATGTAGTCCTTGACAACTATATTAAGTATGATGATCTGATAGGGCGCGATATTTAAAGCCAGGGAATCGGTGTGACAATTACAGCGAACGCTCTTACCATGTTTAATGAAAAGTCTATATTACCTGCCATAGTTTCCGAATGTAATCCTGACTTGAATAACGTTGATACTGATTTGTATGGACCAGATAAAGATAAACTGCTATCAATATTAAAGGAATACTCAAATTCATTCATAAACGGCATTCCACAAAGTCACGTATCTACAGGGCAGCTAGAGATTCGCTTGATTGATCAAAACAAGACAGTTCAAAGGCGTCCCTACAGATTGAGCGTCGAAGAAAAGGAAAAAGTTAGACATTCGATTCAACAGTTGTTAGAAGCAAACATCATAAGACCCAGTTCCTCTCCCTTTGCGAGTCCGATGTTACTTGTTCGTAAGAAAAACGGTGCAGACCGCCTCTGTGTGGATTATAGGGAGCTCAACGCTAATACCGTTGCGGACAAGTATCCATTCCCACTTATTTCGGACCAAATAGCCAGGCTGAGTGGGGCTAAGTTTTTCACCTGTATTGATATGGCAAGTGGATTCCACCAGATTCCAATACACCCAAACTCAATTGAACGTACCGCGTTTGTTACCCCAGAAGGACAATTTGAATATTTGGCCATGCCTTTTGGGCTCAAAAATGCCCCTTCTGTGTTCCAAAGAGCAATTAACCGTGCTTTAGGCGATCTTATTCATTCATACGTCATTGTTTATATGGATGATGTAATGATTGTCGCAGGTACAAAGGAAGAAGCTTTTGATAGATTGCGAGTAACGTTGCAAACACTTACTGAAGCTGGATTTTCTTTCAATATTGCACTTATGCCCACGATCCAAAGCTCTGTCAGCGAAAAATGCGCTTTCCCCGCTTCGCACTCCACCCAGCAATATTTCCATATGGCGACGGTCACTAGCACAGTGACGTCACTAACAACGTCAACGGCACTTACAACAACAACCGCAACGGTATCAGCTTTAAGCACGACTCCAGCGACTGTAACCACCGGTTTTGCGGAATCAGCAGCAAAAACTCCAACACTGACCAGCTCAACAACACAAAGCGCATCAAAGCAACGCTCGACAATACAGACTGGTATGGATCGCTACGTTCAAATAAAACGTAAGCTAAGCCCACACAACTCGAAATCTGGCAACGAATCGAAAATAAACAGAAGTAATCCAAAGGAACCGAACCTGGGACAACCTACTGATGGCAATAGATATGCAATTCTTGCAGATCAGTCTGACGAGACGCCGGATTCCTTAAATGCTGCTGAAAACCAAAAGAAGCCAAAGCCTCCCCCAATCTTCATTCGTGAAAAAAGCTGTAATGCGCTCGTAAATACAGTAGTTGGACTTATCGGAAAAGACAACTTTCACATTATTCCCCAAACTAAGGGAAATATTAATGAAACGAAAGTCCAAGTTAAGACGGAAGAAAACTATAGAGTACTTACCAAGTACCTAAACGATAACAATAGGAAATATTATACGTACCAACTTAAAAGCAGCAAAGGTCTTCAAGTTGTATTAAAGGGCATAGAACCAGACGTAACTCCTGCTGAAGTTATGGAGGCACTAAGAGATAAAGGATTCTTTGCGAAATCAGTCACGAACATCATAAACAAAGACCGGAAGCCACAACCGCTGTTCAAGGTGGAACTTGAACCGGAAACCAAGGCCCTGAGAAGACAGGAAGTACATCCCATTTACAAATTACAACTTCTGCTACATCGAAGAATTACTGTAGAAGAGCCACATAAGCGTAATGGCCCGGTACAGTGCACCAACTGTCAAGAATACGGGCACACAAAATCATATTGTACGCTTCGCCCTGTATGTGTAGTCTGTGGGGATCTGCACAGCTCTGCAAACTGTCCGTCAAATAGAGAGGATCCCAACACCAAAAAGTGTGGTAACTGCGGAGGTAATCACACAGCAAACTACAGAGGATGTCCAGTATACAAGGATCTAAAAAGTCGGATCCATCAGAAAGTGTCTTCGGCGCGTTCCCATAACCCACAATTGTTTACCTCAAAATCCAACCCAAATGTCCTCTTCTCAGCCGCAACCAGACCGGCCTTTAGCACTGCCAGCATCAACAAAAACGTAAGCTTTGCAAGCGCTTTAAAATCAGGCCTGGCAGCCCCAGTCTCTACTAACACGCTAACAATTGCTCGAGAGCAGAATACGCCACAAAAACCAGCAGAGAATTCTGAAAGCAAAATAGAAGCAATGATATACAATCTGCAAAAAAGTATAATGGATTTTATGTCATTTATGCAGCCAACAATGCAAGAGCTAATGCGTAATCAAAATATGTTGATACAAATGCTTGTATCGCAAAATCAATCCAAATAATCAATGGCTTCCCTACGCATAGGCCTGTGGAACGCCAACGGCGTTTCACGGCATAAACTTGAGCTAGCTCAATTTATTAATGACAACCATATCGACGTAATGCTGATAGCAGAAACTCACCTTACTAACAAGTATAATTTTCAAATAAGAGGCTACTTGTTCTACAGCACTAACCATCCTGATGGAAAAGCACATGGGGGTACTGGAATTCTGATCAGAAATCGTATTAAACACCACTTCCACAACGAGCTTGCCGCCAACTACCTACAATCCACATCTATAAGTATTCAACTAAATCACAGCAATTTAACTGTCGCCGCCATATATTGCCCTCCCCGTTTCACAATATCTGAAGCTCAATTCATGGCCTACTTCGACTCACTAGGGGAACACTTCATAGCAGCAGGGGATTATAATGCCAAGCACACGCACTGGGGATCTCGTCTTGTAAATCCAAAAGGAAAACAACTTTACAACGCTATCATTAAACCAAGCAACAAGCTCGACTACGCATCTCCAGCTTCTCCCACATATTGGCCAACAGACCCCAAAAAATTACCTGACTTAATTGACTTTGGCATTACGAAAAATATTCCACGCAATCTGATAAGCACTGAAACCTTCTCGGATCTATCATCTGACCATTCACCTGTGCTGATAAATCTACACCAACGCCCAGAAGCCCAGGTAAAGTCGTGTAGTTTAACATCAAACAGAACCAATTGGCTTAAATACAAAAAGTATATTAGTTCACACATTGAGCTGAACCCACGGCTAAACAGTGAATTAGACATCAACAACTCCGCAAAAATACTTGAGTCTGTTTTGGTTACAGCAGCTCATATTTCAACCCCAAAAATCAGTAATTCGAACTTCAAACAACCGAATACGAATATACAAATTGAGCGGCTCGTTTTGGAAAAACGTAGATTACGACGAGAATGGCAAGCCCACAGATCGCCCTCTGCTAAACATAGGTTAAAAGATGCCACACGTAGGCTCACAGAAGCTCTCAAACAACAAGATGAAAATGCCTATCATCGCTACATACAACAACTATCTCCAACCTCTTCAAAACACCCTTTGTGGAGAGCTCACTCAACACTAAGCTCACCGACAGTAACTGTATCGCCTATACGCAACTCTGCAGGAGAGTGGGCCCGTAGCGACAAGGACAGAGCTGACACATTCGCCACCCACCTTCAAAATGTGTTCCAGCCTAATCCATCAACAAACGCAACTGTACTACCTTTGACAACAAGCGACGATGCAGCTCCCTATGAACCAATTGAATTTCGACCAAATGATATCACAAAAATCATTAAGGAGCAACTACCACACAAGTCTCCAGGCTGTGATTTAATTAATCCAAAGATGATTATGGAACTACCATTTTGTGCAGTTTGCACAATCTGCCAGCTTTTCAATGCCATAACGCGGCTTGGCCACTTCCCAGAGAGATGGAAAAAGTCAGTCATTATAATGATAGCAAAACCTGGCAAAGATCATTCAGTTCCCTCATCGTACAGGCCAATAAGCTTACTACCATGTCTATCAAAAATCTTCGAAAAATGTCTTCTTACTAAGATCATTCCATACCTGAGAAGACACAACAAAATACCAGCACATCAATTCGGTTTTCGTGAAAAACATGGCACTATTGAGCAGGTCAACCGTATAACATCAGAAATAAGAACTGCCTTCGAGCACAGAGAATACTGTTCTACTGTTTTCCTGGATGTCTCCCAAGCATTCGACAGAGTATGGCTAGATGGCCTTATGCATAAAATTAGAATTATGCTTCCCCACAACACCCACAAACTTCTGAAGTCATATCTCTTCAACAGGGTTTTTGCAGTAAAATGTAATACAACCATGTCAAATAACTGTAACATCGAGGCTGGAGTTCCTCAAGGCAGCGTACTTGGACCAATGTTATATCTCCTCTACACCGCGGACATCCCTACTAGCAGCCAACTTACTACATCTACATTTGCCGATGATACCGCTATTCTCAGCCGCTCGAAATGCCCACTAAAGGCATCAGCGCAACTAGCTCTTCATCTGGTGGCTGTGGAGAAATGGCTATCTGACTGGAGAATCAAAATAAATGAACAAAAATGTAAACATATAACGTTCACTCTCAATAAACAAGATTGTCCAGATCTTACATTAAACAATACTGTACTTCCGAAAGCAAATGAAGTTACGTATTTGGGCGTACATCTTGACCGGCGGCTCACCTGGCGCAAGCACATTGAAACTAAAAGAACGCACCTAAAGCTTAAGGCTAACAGCCTCCATTGGCTTATTAACGCCCGCTCTCCCCTTAGCTTAGACTACAAGATCCTGCTCTACAACTCAGTCCTAAAACCGATATGGACGTATGGATGCCAGTTGTGGGGCAACGCCAGCAACAGCAATGTTGAGATAATACAGAGAACGCAGTCAAAGATCATCAGAACTATCACCGGGGCACCGTGGTATGTTCGGAACGAAAACATCCACAGGGACCTAAACGTACTTCCCATCAGAGATGAGATAGCAATACACCTGGAAAAGTATCACAACAAGCTAACCCTACACCCAAATCATCTCGCAAGAGCGCTAACGCGAGTATGCAACCATTCTCGTCTCCGCCGCAACGATCTTCCCATCCAGCTATAAATATTAGGAACGTGCAGCCATTAAATAGTTTTAATTAAACTCTTAATTAAGTATAATTAATAAGATTTGTAAACTTATTGTTAGTCTCATAAGAGAAGATTCAATAAATAACAGCAAAGTAAAAAAAAAAAAAAAAAAATATTGCGAAGTGTTCTTTTCTTAAGTCTTGTGTAGAATACTTGGGTTTCGAAGTTAGAGCAGGCGATATTCGACCAAATCCTAGAAAATTCCGATCCCTTACAGATTTACCGCCTCCTCAGTCTGTCACTCAATTAAGGCAATTTATCGGACTAGTTTCGTATTTCCGCCAATTTGTACCCAAGTTTTCACAACTGCTGAAACCTCTTTATGCCCTAACTTCAAAAAGCAAACCATTTATATGGAATCTAGACTACGAGCAAATCCGCCAGGAAGTAATTTCAATTCTGACTAGTGAACCGGTCCTCACTATATTTGACCCACAATTTCTTATTGAGCTTCACACAGATGCGAGTGCTGATGGCTATGGCGCAATTTTGTTACATAGAATCGAACACAAACCACGAGTGATTGAATATTTTAGCAAAAGGACGTCGCCAGCAGAATCACGTTACCATTCATACGAGCTAGAGACACTTGCTGTTTACAACTCTATTAAACATTTTCGACATTACTTGCACGGCCGCCATTTCACTGTGTTTACCGATTGCAATTCACTCAAAACATCGCGTACAAAAGTTGAACTTACTCCGAGAGTTCATAGGTGGTGGTCGTATATGCAATCTTTCGAATTTGATATTGAATATAGACAGGGTGAACGGATGGCCCACGTAGATTTTTTATCTCGTAACCATATACCAGAGAATCGTGTGAAGCCAGGAGGTATAGTTGAAAAACGCATCAATTTGACAGAAATTTCCGATAATTGGCTCTTAGCCGAGCAGCAAAGGAACGAAGAAACGTCAACTATTGTTTCCCAGTTACGAAACAACGAGCTATGTGAGGATTTGGCAAAAACGTACGAATTACGGGCTGGAACACTTTATAGGAAAATTCAAAGGAATGGAAAAACTCGTTGTCTCCCTATTATTCCAAATCCGTTCAGATGGTCTGCTGTTAATAATGTTCATGAAGCTATTATGCATCTTGGTTGGGAAAAAACTCTTGAGAAAATGTACGAGTTTTATTGGTTCGACAAAATGTCAATATATGTTCGCAAATTTGTTGATAACTGCATCACTTGTAGGTTGTCAAAGCCCCAATCAGGTAAAATACAAGCCGAATTGCATCCCATACCTAAAGTTGACGTCCCGTGGCATACAATTTATATCGATATTACGGGTAAACTTAGTGGTAAAAATAACCAGAAAGAATATATAATCGTTCTAGTAGACGCGTTTACTAAGTTTGTTTATTTATCACATACTGTGAGGTTGGATACGGATAGCTGCATTAAGGCAGTGCGATCTGTAATAGCTATATTTGGTGTTCCTTCTCGTCTCATTTCCGATCAAGGTCGTAGTTTTTTCAGCACTGCATTTCGTGATTTTTGCATTACACAAAAGATAGATCTGCATTTAATCGCTAAAGGGGTTAGTCGGGCCAATGGCCAAGTAGAGCGAGTTATGAGCACTCTTAAATCTATGTTAACTGCAGTTGAAACTGGACAGGGATCATGGCAGGATGCCCTATGCGAAATACAACTGGCTCTAAATTGTACGCCCAATAGAGTGACTAAAGTTAGCCCATTAGAATTACTTATTGGTAAAGAAGCAAGGCCATTTGGTCTTGTACCTGTTATAAACAGTGACAATGGTGTCGGCGTTGTTCAAGTTAGAGAAATGGCAAAAAGTAATATGAAAAGAAATGCTAGTTATGATAAAGCCAGATTTGATAGGAATAAAGCCATTATTATAAAGCATAAGGTCGGAGACCACGTTTTGATTAAGAATGAAGAGCGTCATTCAGACGAAATTAGACCCTAAGTTTAGAGGTCCATTTTTAGTGACTGAAATATTGCCAGGAGATCGTTATAAACTAAAGGCCTTAAATGGCAATCGAACGTATAAGTATTCTCTCGAATTTTTGCGACGTATGCCTGAGAAGGGGATTACCACAGAAACCAATGATGAAGGTTGTGCGGAAGATGCCACAGATCAAGCCAGTGAGGGCTGTGATTCTGAACTTGATCAAGCCAGTAAGGGCTGTGATTCTGAACTTGAGTAAGATCATGCAAACTTTTGGATCAGTACTAGATTGCACGACTTTCTACACATGTGGGTGCCCAGGTTATGTGGTTCGCCATCTGTTGTGGTTGAGTTGTTGTAGTCTAGTCAAGGATCAGTGGAATCAATTTTTGTTGGCCGGTTTATGGACTACGTCAACCGTGTGCTATATGTTATGGCCGGTTTGTCGAGTCATGAGCTGTGTGCTAGAATAAAGAATATGTTGACTGGCCAATTTATGATGCGATAGATTGTGCGCTAGTCAATGGCATGATGATTGTATCGAATTGAAAAGAAATCTGAAGCTTTACGGAAAAGATGGATGTAATTGTTTGAATTTAAGTTGGTGGTAATCGGGATCTCATGGTAATTGTAAGAGAATAAGAAATTAAAATTTGGCGTTTGCCTTAAAAGAATAAGAAAATAAGAATGAAAATGTAAATGATTTTGTTTAAATTTGTCTCATAAAAAAAAATTAACAAAAAAAAAATGCGATTAAACAAGAAAATACGAAAATGTAAAATGAGAATGTAAGAAGTATTATGAGAAACCGTTAAGAAATATTGTTTGAAATTGTTTTGAGATAAAGAAAAGATAAGAAAAAGAATTGTGAAAGAAATGTATTTTGTTTGTAGGACTTCTGACTTTTAATCACACGAGGACGCGTGATAAGTCAGGAAGGCCGTGTCGCAGATTGACTTATTAAAATTCAAATTGTAACGAATAGTTGCTGTGGCAGTGTGTACTCATTTGTTTCTTATTACACGCATTCTCTATTCTCTCGAGCGAGGCAGATGTATAGTTTCTGCCTAACGTAGTCTGAGCGTTGGCATGAGTGAGATAGCAAGAGACGCCTTGGTGAAGAGAGAACTCTCCAAGAGTAACTCACCACGGTGAGTATAAAGAAGAGAGGAATTGCGCAGCACGTAAAAAGTGCGCGTCAGTTGTGGCGTCATTCGTAGATCGGCATTGAAACGATACAGTCATGCCACGCTGCAGAAAACGTTTCGCTGAGAGTCGGGAGCCGGAGCCCGAATCCGAGATTGAATCTTCGTCATACATACATATGTATATTGCCTATACCGTTTGTGTTACAGGTATTGTAATCAACTGTTGCTAAGCGCAAAGAGAGTTTTTGTTCTAGCTTTCCTCTTTGCCTATTGTTTCGTAGCCTATTTATTGTGCGCTTTCGCTTAGTGTTTTTGCATGCTGCCTACCCTGTAATAAAATTTAATTGGGTGTATAGGTTTCTTAGTTGAATTGGTAATTATAAATATTAATAATTATTATTATTATAATTATTAATTAATTCGGTTCAATTAAATATGGGCATCGATGATGAACCCAAGCCAAGCGGTTCAAAACTCCTAGCTACAATTCTTCAACAGTTTGACAGGGTGAAAGTTTCATTTCAGCAAAGACAATTTCATTTGAACCAACTCAGTTGTCTTGTCGTTTAGAACTCCTGATAGGATATATTGAAAAGGCAATAAGCATACAAGCCCAATTGGACAATTATGATTCAAGTAATGATTCGAGGGGACCTCTGGAAGATTTATGTATAACAACCAAGCCATTATATTTAAATGAAATTAAGGGTAATTCTGAAAGGCAATCTAATAGGCTGTTAACACTGAGCCCGAATCACGAAATGGAATATTCTGCCATAAGCAATCTGTGGGTAGAAGAAGAGCCGCATAATGCAAGATGCGACTATTATGCTGAAGGTGTGGCCGTATCTTGCCTAGTATTTCGATACAAAAAAGTGGCATATCGATAGCAAACAGCTGTTTATTACAGCGAAATGAATGATAAGAGCAATAATATAAATGGGCCGATGCAACATAATTTCCAAAGCGCATTCAAATCAAAAAAGATAATAATGTTGCAATATCGCAGTTTTTGTCTAGCTCGCTTTCAAAATGCACATAAATTTGCGCGTATTCTTGTTTGTTTACGTTTGCGCTGGCCGTACAGCTGGTCGCGTGATGTGATTCTTGGTGTGAACACTTGCATCACGTTTGGAATATTCTGCTCAGTGTAAAAATGGTATAAGGTCAAATAAATTCTGTATAATACGCCAATTGACCCGTTGAATCAAGTAATTTCAATATATTAAATAATTTAAATCCAAATAGTTTATTGTTTACATTTTTAATTTAATATTTTATATTCACATTCTGCTTAATTCGAATATAAACTCTCAGAAGACTAACTTTTCACATCAGTAAGAATTTAACTGAAGGTTTTGTACTGTTTATCCTGCAAATAAAAATAGGGATAAAATTTGAAAAACAATAATAATAATAAACATAAAAACATAAGTATATTTTCAATTCAAGCAAAGGCCAGAAGAACAAATTAAAGAAGAAGCATATTACCTGTCATAACTTGCATAAACTCTGCAAAAACAATAAACAACGTAAAAATTAATTATAAGTAAATTTGATTATAAAATAAGTTACATACAAATAAAATGGGCGCCTGACTGTATTAATACTTTTTCGTGTGTGCAGAATCCTACAATATTATTTCGTCAATATCTCCTGTGTTTATTAACCGATTTAAATGGGGATAAAAGGATAGTTAAATATAACTTGTTGTTCGAGTTTTATCGATTAAGGCTTAAGGAGGAGTGACATCCAATATTTAATATAAACTTGATAGACCCACTAACTACTGAATACAGAATTTATGTAAAGTATATATGAATCTCTTAAATTGGCCAAAGTATTTTTTTTCACTCACTGTGGACGACAAGGGCGCGGCATCCAGCATTTAAACGTTGTTTAATGCGTACATGCCAAAAATGGCAGTTACAGCATTTATAGTATCAGAAATCGACGCGAAGATACAAACAGACAGACAGACGGACCGACAGACAGACAGACATGCCTATATCGACTCAGCTCATCACCATGATCGTGAATCTATTATGTATATTTATATATTTATTTCATGGGGTCTGTCACGCCTCGTTCTGCCAGTTACATACATTCTCCCAAAGTTATTAACCCCGTTTTTAACATATTTTTAATGGGTACAGTGTATAAAAATAAATTGGAATTTGACTTTTTTACTACGCACCATCAAAATCAACAGTTCCCGAACCATCTGCATCGATTTCCTCAATTATCATGTCCAAGTCTTGGCTAGAAATTTTATCATCCAATTCATGTAAAATTCCTCTTAATGTAGCCACGGTTAAGTAACCCTTTCCCTCTTTATCGTACACACGGAATGCCTCTTTGAGTTCGCTCTGCAGTGCGCCGGCATCTTCTTCGACCTCAATAAAACGCGCGGCCAATTTGCAGAATTGACTGAAGTTTAATTTACCCGATGTACCCTTATCTACCTCTTTTATCAATGCCTTTACAGCTGGTGGCTCAAGTTTTTGGCCTAAAATTTCCAATATATTTGAAACATCGCCATGGTCGATAGATCCAGTGCCTTCCAAGTCGAATGCCTTGAAAGCATTTCGCAAAACTGATAAAATGCAAAAATATTAATGTCAAACATTTTTTCTGTTTGTTTTTGGCTACTTCTCAATTGATCTTTGTCATATTCCGCTTCAGTCTGAAAAAATAATTAATTTAGATTAATTAAGAGCCAAAACATTTTCTGCTTAAGTATACTGAGAGTACAAGAAGGTCACTTTATTTATAATTAGGTATTAAAAGAAAATAAATTAAAAATATACTTTCTGGGAACTACCCCGTCTCCTTTTGGGTGTTATACACATTTGCCAAAGGTTTGTAACAGACCATTTTTATACCCTCTACCCATTGAAAATGGGAAAACAGGGCTAATAACTTTTTTTCTAAATGTATGTAAGTGCCACTACATACAGCTACATACAAACTTGGGATTTGGCGTGTACGCAGCCTATGGCATTTTTTATCAATGCTGTGAATTACATTACGAACGAAACAGACACAGCGACGATGGAGCAGACAGAGCAGACACCTAGATCTTGCAAACTACTATAAAGCTAGGTACACACGATGCAAACAATTTGCAGCAAGTTGATTGCTGGAATATTAAAGTTGTTGAATTTGTCCGTTGAGTCTTGCTCCTTTCCACAAATTTGGAAGAAGTCCCACATAATTGCCCTCCTTAAAAAAGTAAACAAGTCTAATGCAAATAATTATAGAGGTATATCTAAGTTGTCTGCTATTCCAAAAATGTTTGAGAAGCTGATAACTTCTCAAATTCAACATTTATGTAAATTTATTATTTCACCTATTCAACATGGATTCGTGAAAAATAGATCTACAACCACTAACTTATTGGAATTCACTTCTCTCGTAATTAAGGGATTTGAAAATAAAATGAAAACGGATGTAATTTATACTGATTTTAGTGAAGCGTTTGATTCGGTCAACCATGCGCTTCTCCTACACAAACTTGACCTATTAGGGTTTCCTAAAAATTTAACTTTATGGATTTCTGACTACCTCTTAGGTCGGTTTCAAAAAGTATATTTCAAGGGCTCTGTCTCTAAGCCAGTTATTGTAACTTCTGGTGTACCTGAATGTAGTCATCTTGGTCCCTTACTATTTACATTATTTATAAATGATTTGCCCTCCATTTTTAAATACTCTCGGGTTTTTACGTACGCTGATGATGTAAAAATTTGTTTATCCTATTGCGACTCTGAGGCGAGCCGTATCTTGCTAAACGGTTTGGATAATTTCCACTTGGTGTGTTCTACAAACTTGTTGAATTTAAATTGTATTAATTATAAATTAATGTCTTATTATAGGGGTGCTCCCCAGTTGAATTCTTATAAGCTTGCCAATACAGTTCTGGAGCGAGTCAAATTATTTAATGATATCGCTTTCATTTTGATCCAAGACTTAAGTTTGATAAGCATATCTCATCAGTCGTTGGTAGGGCTATGGGAGTCCTTGAATTCATTAAGCGCTGGTCAAAGGAGTTCAACGATCCGTATACTACTAAAAACCCTGTATACTGCTCTAGTTTGCCCTATTCTGGAATATGGATGCTGTGTTTGGGGTCCCCAGTACAGAGTCCACCAGGGTTGAATTGATTCGGTGCAGAAACAGTTTCTTCTTTTCGCATTGCGTAATCTTAATTGGGATACTAACACTCGCCTTCCTCCGTATTGAAGTAGACTTTTGTTAATTAATCTTCCTTCTCTTTCTGACCGTAGAACAATGCTTGGTGTCATGTTTATGCACAAGTTAATTAATGGTGAAGTCGACTCTCCCGAGTTGATATCCCAATTTAGATTTACGGTTCCGGTTAGAAACACTAGAAACTTTATTCCCTTATCTCTTTCTCGCTATAGTACTAATTATTCTATTCATAACCCATTTAGAGTTCTTTGTAGTGAGTACAATAGCCTTTTCAACATTATTTCCAGTGCCAACTCTGTGCCTCTACTAAGATGGACACTCTTGCAACACCTTTCCCGTAGATAATATTTAGTTTTGTTTAAATTTGTTTATTGTTTGTAGTTTCATTCCGCGATCTATCGTATTTTTTTCCGCTCGATACGCGGTGCCCCCTCGGTCGGATGGGAGGGTGGTGGGCTGCGTATTGGCTTAGGTTCGCGCGTTAACAAGCATATGCTTGGTGTCGCTGGACCACTTGAACATGCTGCCGGTAGTATGTCAACGCCCAGAATAAAAGACCGTACGTACATGTCAAATCCCGTATCTTTACCATTAAAACTATAGCTTTTGTGGGGTCTGCCACGCCTCCTTCTGCCTGTTACATACATTCTGACAAAGGTATTAACCCTGTTTTTCCCATTTTTCAAATGGGCACAGGGTATAAAAATTGTGTTGCTAGCTCTTCTAGTTTAGATTATAAGTTTCAGATTTGTGACTAATTTAAATTGACTAAAAGTTTACTTCTTTAGTTAAAACTTATAAGCTTCTTCTACAAACTACTACTTGTATTTTGACAAACATTTGTGCACAAAATTAAGACGCCATATAAACAAATAATGAGTATCTAAATATGCGTCTGTGTTGAAAAAGTGCCCCACCTTTTCACGGCCGTGGCTATTATTCAAAATGTCGCAGGTGACCTACACTAATTAGACACGAGTGCTAAAAAAAAAACGTATAAAATAAAATAATAAAAGGCCCTTTAAGTCGAAAAGACATGTATGGATATCCTTCAAATGCCCTCTGTACTGTTTAAAAAAATGTGCGAAATTTATTTAATTTGATTGTTATAATTTTTGTTAGAATCGCTAATGAAAATGTATTCATACTTTTTATTAGTTTCAATTATTAAAAACAAAACTTACCATACTGAAAGTGTAAAGTCAAACTAAGCTAGCATCAATATTAAAAACAAAAAAATAATTTAACAACGAATTTTTAGTTAAAAACTATACCAAATAATCGCTCATTTTATAATATTCACCGAATTTTGAGTTGTAATTTACTTTCGAACAGCACGAGTTAACAGCAATGTCTAAACAACTTGATGTCTCTGCACCATATATATATAAACATTCTGCAACAGAATGTCACACATAGTGCAAGATACGTAGGAACGACGCGTCGTTCGACCAATGCAATTATACGCTAATCGACCAAATTCTGAGAAGCAAATGCCAAATTTGTTGTGGTCATCGTTGTTTGAGTTTAATTGATTTTTTTGTGCTTGAGAAATATTTTCGAAAATCACGTTACCGATGCAACATCATTCGATAGCCGATGTTTAAATACTATGTATAGTATATTCACTTATGTATATATTCGGTTATTTAAGTAAACAAAGACGATCTACACATACATAATGACTAGTTCGCTGTATATGCTCACCACAAAGAGTAAGAGTTACGGGGTCAAAAGCAAGATCTACTAATGTAACATCTAATTTGTGGTTTTATGCTATTTTGTGACAAATTTCACTTAAGCTAACATTTTTTTAAAATTTGTTTTGCTTAAATTATATTTTTTATGTTTTATATCAAAATATAGGTATGTCATGTGAAATCTATGTGAACATTTGGTGGTGTGCTAATACCAAGTTGGGCGTTTCTTTCAAAAGAGTAACATAAGCGTAATTATTTTATGGTATTATGGGGACGGTGTTAGTTATTGGCAACCATTGCATTTTGCTATTGGGTCATATTACCTTTTTTTTTTTAAATGGCTGCTCTATTTGTGCCATCTTTAATGGACGCGCTGTTAGAGGGCCAGCGAGGCTGCGCCTGCAATATTGCATAGCTTATATCTCTTGTGTTTATTTATCGATTTCCATGCGCTTTTCAGGATAGGTAAGGGTTATGGTCTAGAATAAATATGCCAAACAGCAACATTTTATGTTCATCATATGCTCAATACTACGCTTGTTATTAAACTTTTTATGTTCAATTGTGCAGTGGTTGTAAAGGTTTTATTGATATTGGGCGTAAACGGAGCGTGGCATTCAATTTTCAAAACAAACTTTAACTGCGTAGGATAACTACCTACATATAGCAACAAAAACGTAAGCTCTAGCTTTTGTGGTTACTAGGATCAACCCGTGCATCCAAAAAGACGATCAGACAGACAGGGCTCATTCTACTCAGCTCGACGAACAGTCGGCGAAACGGCTCATTTAGCGGCAAAAATCGAATATCTCGTAAATAAATAAAGATTTTTCAGATCTGTTTTTTAGACCCTTTACTTTAAAAAAGGAAAAGAGGTCTATTAGCTTAGTGCAAAGAGGAAATGTGTGTAACACCCAGAAGGAGGCGTGGCAGACCCCACAAAGTATATATATTCTTGATCAGGACCACAAGCCGAATCGATATAGCCATGTCCTTGTAATTTGGTACGTAACTAGCTTATGACATTCTCTATCGACGCTGTAAATTTTGTTTCGATGGGATAAGAAACAGCGAAAATATGGAACGGACAATTTGCCGCACTAGGCAAATGTGCGTCTGATTGTGTTTGTATGTACATATACTCAAAGTAAAGGGTCTCCTACGGTCGGTTACGTCCGACTGTAGCTTCCGTCCCACTGATCTGCCAAATCATCCAAATATTTTTTATTTGAATTCAAAGTTGACAAAAAAAACTGTACATTTTTATCATATTTATATTTTGTATACCCTGTGCCCATTTGAAAAATGGGAAAATCAGGGTTAATAACTTTGTGCGAATGCATGTAACAGGCAGAAGGAGGCGTGGCAGACCCCACAACCTATACATATATATTCTTGATCAGGGAGACGAGCTGAGTCGATTTAGCCCTGTCTGTCTTTCTGTCCGTCTGTCCGTCTGGATGAACGCTGAGATTCTGAAAACTACAAAAGAGCAGCCGTATTGGTTGCCATCGGTAGATGTATTTTTATTTTCTGGGCGTTGACATACTACCGGCAGCATCTTTAAGCGGTCCAGCGACACCAAGCATATGCTTGTTAACGCGCGAATCCAAGGCGAGTGTTAGTATCCCAATTAAGATTACGCAATGCGAAAAGAAGAAACTGTTTCTGTACCGACTCAATTCTATCCTGGTGGACTCTGTACTGGGGACCCCATACACAGCATCCATATTCCAGAATAGGGCGAACTAGAGCAGTATACAGGGTTTTAGTAGTATAGGGATCGTTAAACTCCATTGACCAGCGCTTAATGAATCCAAGGACTCCCATAGCCCTACCAACGACTGATGAGATATGCTTATCAAACTTAAGTTTTGGATCAAAATGAATACCTAGATCATTAAATAATTTGACTCGCTCCAGAACTGTATTGGCAAGCTTGTAAAAATTCAAATGGGGAGTACCCCTATAAAAAGACATCAAATTACATTTACTACAATTTAAATTTAGCAGGTTTGTAGAACACCACAAGTGGAAATTATCCAATTCATTTTGCAAAATACAGCTTACCTCGGAGTCGCAATAGGATGGACAAATTTTTACATCATCAGCGTACCCGAGAGTATTTAAGAATGGAGGGTAAATCATTTATAAATAATAGTAAAATCAAATTCTGCACAAACAGCTATTTGCCTGGGTGTAGTTGCTTAGATCGCTGAGATGTGCCATGCATATGCGGGTAGGTTAGTGTGTGTGGCTCGGATTTTGTTTGCATGTATATACTGAAAAAAGGGATAGATTTGTAAACAAAACGAAAGGTTCTTAATATAAAAATGAAAGTTGAACAATTCTCTATTAAAAACCAGAATGGGCGGAGCAGATCAGTCGGACGGGCCCGACTGTCTTATACCCTGTGCCAAAGCTCGCACTGCGCGCTCGCGTATTCAGTATAAAATATTTTAAATACAATTTTTTAAAACTATCACACGGAGCGTAGCAGCAATTCTTCTTCTTCCATTTAGTGTATGCCAGGCTTTACAGGCTGCGCTGCTAAAGGGCGAGCGGCGTAACGCCTGTAATATTGTTTCGTTCATATCTCTTGTGTTTATTGGCCGATTTTAATGCGCTTTTTAGGATAGGTAACTACCATACACAAGAGTATATATTCCGAGTTTCAGCGTTCTATGTTCAATATTACGCTTTTTATTCGGTTTTTATTGATTAAGGCGTAAAGGGGGCGTGGCATCAAAAATTTGAAAAAAGCCTCATCTGTGTCTGATGTAGACCTATCAACTACTGAAGAGAGAATTCATGTGAATATCTCAGTGCCTTTTAACCCTCTAACGGGTAAGACCGTCTACAAACGGTCTCCAGTTTTTGGCGTCTAGCGATCAAACTGTTGACTTTTTTGAATCAAAATAAATTGATATATCTTTAAAATTAAATTTCCATTCTTTTAAGGTATATTTAACCACATTTCACCCACGCGCTCAATCACAATCATCGTCTGAACTTCAAAATTTGAAAAAACTCAGAAAAAAATACCCCTTGACAAAAGTAGTTTTTGCACAAAATAAAAAATATATTTAAACTTGTCCAATCTACTTGGGATTTTTTTACTGATAGCTCAGACAATATATTTATTGAAATAAATTATTTTGTAATGCGTAAATGAGTATAAATGTTGATTTGCATAAAAAATGCATTGACCGTCTGTAGACGGTCTTGCCGGGCTGAGCGTAAAAAATCACGACTGCGCTGCCTGCGCTGCTTGAGAGTGCACAATCGCGGCCATAAATACTTCGAGTAGAGATATCGGTTTGAAATTTTCACCAAAAATCTAAAAAAAACTAATCGATTAGAAATTATAATAAATAAATATTTATTATAATCAGCACACTCCCCACTCCACTTAAGCGCCCTTGACACGTCCTAACCACTTGACTTCACTGCACTGCATTACAAGTAATGCAGCGGGTAGCCGGCTCGCCTCCTAGGCAGTGCTTAGCGCTTCTCCTCTCTGCTCGCTCCCTCTTGCTGGCTCTTCAAGCATACCTTCTGCATTACAAGTAATGCAGCGGGTAGCCGGCTCGCCTCCTAGGCAGCGCTTACCCATTCTCCTCTCTGCTTGCTCGCTCTTGCTGGCTCTCCAAGCATACCTCCTGCATTACAAGTAATGCAACGGGTAGCCGGCTCGCCTCCTAGGCAGCTATTAGCGGTTCTCCTCTCTGCTCGCTCGCTCTTGCAGGCTCGTCAAGTATACATCCTGCATTACAAGTAATTCAGCGGTTAGCCGGCTCGCCTCCTAGGCAGCGCTTACCCGTTCTCTCGCTTACCCGTTCTCTCTTACCCGTTTGCTCGTTAGAGGGTTCTATGGGAGCTATAGGTTATAGTCAGCCGATGTGGCCAATTTTTTTATAGTATATTTAAATTATTTTTTTAGATTTTTGGTGAAAATTTCATAACGATATCTCTACTAGAAGTATTTATGGCCGCAATTGTGCACTCGCAAGCAGCGCAGCGATTTTTTACGCTCAGCCCGGCAAGACCGTCTGTAGACGGTCAAAAGTTTTTTCCACCTGGCGGGCGTTCTAATCAATATTTTGGGATGAAATTCAAAACTTAAGCTTTTGTCGACAATATTTACCACCAAAAAAAATCCCAACTTCGTACGACCATTATTTCGAGTTTGCCCGTTAGAGGGTTAAATTGGCTAATGTATTTTATTTCATTCATTGTGGGCGGCAGGGGCGTGGCATTTAAGATTTGAAATAAACTTGATCTGCGTATGGTATACACCTTTCAAATGAGACCATAACGGCTGCTCTAGCTTTTATAGTTGCTGAGATCTACGCACTCATCCAGACGGACGGACAGACGGACAGACAGACGGACATCGCTAAATCGACTCAGCTCGTCTCCCTGATCAAGAATATATATACTTTGTGGGGCCTGCCACGCCTCCTTCTGCTTGTTACATACATTCGCACAAAGTTATTAACACTGTTTTTCCCATTTTTCAAATGGGCACAGGGTATAATAATGTAAATAATAAGGGACCAAGATGACTACCTTGTGGTACACCACGCCCCCTTGACGACCAAAAATCATTAAAACCGACATAACCTCGATTTTTGAACAGAAAAAGTTGAATAACAAGCGTAATATTGAACATAGAAGTTTGATTTTTAGAACATAAGATTTGTTGTATTAAATTTAATCCTGAAAAGCGCATTGGAATCGGTTAAGAAACACAGGAGATGTAAGCTTCACAATCGATGAAATTAAAAGTTCAAAAACAAGCGTAATATTGAACATAGAATGTTTTTATTGTTGAATAAATACTCTCTTATAGTATGTTAAACTGTCCTGAAAAGTGCATTTAAATCGGTTAATAAACAAAGGAGATATAAGCGCAGCTCAGCCGCCTTGTGCGTAGGAATAGCGTGCGAGAGGGATGGCAATACCAAGCATGTTGCATGTGAGAACATTTGAACAAACTAAGTTAAATAGCAAGCGTAATATTGAACATAGAATGTTGTTATTTGGAACATAAGCCCTCTTCCATTATATTTAACTATCTTAAAAAGCGCATTGAAATCGGTTAATAAACACAAAAGATATAAACAATATTGCAGGCCACACTCGCTCTGTGGCAGTGCGCCCATTAATTGGTGTACTATTACTTATAAATAAATAAAATTATGTTTTTATTATTATTATATTATTAGGTTAAAGTAAAAATTAATAAAAGTCATTAAAGTCATTAGTGAGTAGATTTGATTCTCGGAATTTAGTTTTCAATTTGATAGTTTGGATTTAAGCTACCGGAATCGACTACTTACTGCATAATTCATTACAGCTTCAGTTAGTTAATTATTATCTCTATAAAGTTTGCATATCCATTGTGAGAATAGCGATAACTATTCGAATTCGGATAGATCGACCAGATAGGATTGTATTCTAAATTACAATTAGTGGAATTTTGGAACTTATTGACTACTGTGAACCACAGGGTACGGAGTTACTTCTTATATCTGACCAGAGTCAAGGTGTCATTATAGAAACTATTCAATAGCCATAAATTACAATAGATACAAGAGTGTGTATATGTGTATATCGTACCTTAAGCTAAATAGTTGTTTTTTTTTTCTTATTGGAAAGTGACAAATAACTTAATATATTAAACTCAAAAAACTTTAAAACATGCCTGTAGAACATAGTAACGAAGACATAGCATCTGCTGTACAAGAAGCTAGTTGTCTTTGTATTATTTGCAATGAGAATATTGCGTTGCAACAAACTTTAACAAAAACCCCTTGTAATCATGAATTTCATGAACATTGCTTAGTAAATTATTTGGAAAATTCATCAACCTGCCCAATTTGCAGCGTTGATTGCCCAAAGTACTTGATCACGTATTTAAATACAGGTCAAGCCGAAGAATTACTTGCCTCAGAGCAAACCCGAAGCACTGACGTTCACAATATGTCAAATTCGAGAAGCGAAGGTGCAGTGGTAGGTTCAGTAGGTCAAAGAGGTCGTCCTCGAGGATGAGGTGCAGTTCCAAAAAGGTTGATACAAACCAGATCCATGAATAGACAGTCTAACCAAAACACTAGAGACAGAGGAAATCCTAATAGATCTTTAGAATCACAAGCATCTGTATCGAACGTTATGCGTTCCGAAGAAGTAGTTAATTATGTTCAAACTGCTTTGGTAGAACATCAGAAGTTGATTCTAGATGAGCTTACTTCCAAAATGTATGCCTTACAATCTCAAATTGCATCATTAAATACATTTTCAGTTGAATCTAGACATCGTTCAAATGACTCAATTTCAACTCCGCAAGTGAGACCCGTAGTCAACACAAGCGTAAGCAGTCAGAGCGATAAACAGAGATATACAAGTGGAAGATCTCAGTCGAGCATTGCTCCTGAGAAAGTTGGTAATATTATTCAGAACTGGCGAGTTAGATTCGAAGGACCGAGAGAAGGATTGTCTGCCACAGAATTTATTTACCGAGTTCGTTCTCTTACCGCACAAACTTTACGTAATGATTCATCTATTATTTGCGATCATTTGCATTTACTGCTTGGTGGTAAAGCATCAGATTGGTTTTGGCAATTTCATCGCAAACACCCTTAATTCAATTGGGAAACCTTTTGTTCAAATTTTCTAGAAAAGTATGATGATTCAGATAGCGACATAGATATATGGAGAAAGATTTCAAAGCGACGTCAACAAGAGAATGAATCTTTTGATGTGTACTTAGTAGCAATAGAAAATCTTTCCAACCGATTATTGAGAAAACTATCGGAAGCCGAATTAGTGCAGCTTCTGATCGATAATTCTAAAAATGCTTTACGTCATGAGTTATTGCATTTGAGAATTCGCACTTTAGATGTTTTGCTTGAAGAGGTTAGGAAACATGAACATTTTTATGGAGAATTGCGTAACCAGCAATACAAAACTCCATTTGCTGTTCGGAGAAATATTTCTGAATTAGAACAAGAATCAGAAACAGATCAGTCGATCGCTGCTATTTCTCGCGAAACTATGTTGCATTTCGTTTTGGTGATATCGATATCAACAAAGCAAGAGATGCGGCAACCCTAGACAGCTGAGCCGTCTCTCTCAAGGAGCGGAGACTTCGCTCACACCGCTCAGCCGTTACAATTTGAAAGAGAGGGAGAGAGAGAGAAACGAAGAGCGCAGTAGCTTGGCCTTGACCGCGGTCCTTGACCCGGAAAATTAGGCAGGAAGGCAGATAGGGAGATAAACGGGGCCCAGCGTAGGTTAGTTGGAAGAACGAGGTTAGTCTAGTTTTTCGGCAAGGGCAAGCCGGTCACGCGGCGGCGTGCAAAGTTTTAAGTGGCGTGCAATTTTAAAAAGTAAAACCATATATATATAATAAAAAGAGTAAAAGCATATATGTATAAAAATAGCGCTAGTGCTTGCCTCACCTAAGGCAAGCGCCACGAGCCGACACAGCTCCCCGAGGCCCGCAATAGCAGCCAACTGCCACCACCATCTTCAAGCCCGAAGCCCACAGCCGCCAGCCGCAGCTGTCCACAGGCGCCACAACGTCTCCGGCGCAGCCGCAACACGCAGACCCCCGCCAGCAGACACCAACCACAATTTGCCGCAGACTCAGCCCAGCTGAGCACATAACATAAGTATCCGCCAAGTATCCGCCAAGAGACGGCGCAGCCGCAGCAGCCCGCCAGTGACAGCGCAGCGCCCCAGCCTCACAGCCAGCGCAGCACAGCAGCAGCGACAACGCCGCAGCAACCAGCTGCTACACAACCGCCACCCGTACACCGCAGCCGCAGCAGAGCAGCAGTTGTGGCAGAGCAGCAGCCTGCACGCCGGAGCCCGGCACTAGGCGAGCAGCAGCGCTCCTCACGCCGAGCCCACGCGGCATTCAGCATCAGCCGCGGCAACACAGCAGCAGCAGAGCGGCAGCAGCAGAGCAACAGCCGCAGGTCAACACAACAACCATAACTGCAGCAAGCACTACTGCAGCAACGCCTCAACCGCACAGCAACACCAGCGGCACAACGGCAGCAGCGTCCAGGCCCCGAGGCACAGCAGCGCTCCAGCCCGCAGACTCCAGCCCGCCGGAATCCGCTAGGGCAACAAACGCAGCAACATGGAACATCAATAACAAAAACCACACGTAGCTATAAAATGACATAGTTATACCCTGTGCCCATTTGAAAAATGGGAAAAACAGGGTTAATAACTTTGTGCGAATGTATGTAACAGGCAGAAGGAGGCGTGGCAGACCCCACAAACTATATATATTCTTGATCAGGGAGACGAGTTGAGTCGATTTAGCCCTGTCTGTCTGTCTGTCTGTCTGTCTGTCTGTCTGTCTGTCCGTCTGTCTGTCTGTCTGTCTGTCTGTATGAACGCTGATATTTTCTAAACTACACAAGCTAGAGAAGCCGTTTTGGTCTCTTTTGAAAGGTGTGTACCATACGCAGATCAAGTTTATTTCAAATCTTGGATGCCACGCCCCTGTAGCCTACAATGAATAAAATAAAATACATTCGCCAATTTAAGAGACCCTGAGCTATTTACAATAATTCTGTTTTCAGTAGTTTGTAGGTGTATGCCATACGCAGATGAGGCTTTGATAAAATTTTGGATGCCACGCCCCATTTACGCCTTAATCGATAAAAACCGAATAACAAGCGTAATATTGAACATAGAATGTTATTATTTGGAACATATACTCTCTTTCATTATATTTAACTATCCTAAAAAGCGCATTGAAATCGGTTGATAAACACAGGAGTTATTAGCGAAACAATATTGCAAGCGGCAACTCGCTCGCCCGCTAGCAGCGCGGCCGTTAAAGCTGGCGCACATAACACAGTAAGAAGAAGAAGAATTGGTGCTACGTTTTGTATGACAGCTTTATATAATTATATTTAAAATATTCGGTACAGGGTATTCTACAGTCGGGCCCGTCCGACTGATCTGCTCCGCCCATTCTGGTTTAATTTAATTTTTAGCAACATAAATAATACAAATATGAATAAGCACAATAGCTAGGAACTAGACACGCACGAGTAGAAATTAGGTTTGCTCAGTAACCGCACAGCTGATCAGTGATGAGCAGCAGATCAGTGATGCGCACGGAGCGTCAGTGATGTGCGTCAGGCGTAGGCAAGAAGTAGGTAGGACATGTTAGTCTTTAATAATCAAAAGTGTTTATAATGATTTAGAAATAAAAATGAGGTTGGAGCTAGATAATAAATGAAAATTATAATGTTTTGGGAATTCAAAATGAGTTGTTAATAGCGGTTGAAGGGGGGAGGGGGAACACCGAAGCCGCCATGGGCTAAAGCGGAGTGCTGCTGACCAGTAGCAGGGAGGCGACGTAGCCTTAGGCAGGGTGGGTACGCCGGGATCTCGGACCGGGATCCCAGAATTTGGACATGGACCCGTAGTGGCGGTCCTTTTGTTTGTATTGTTTTGGCCGTTTGATTGTTTTGTTGTCTTGCTGATGTTGTAGTGTTCTTCAGACGTCAGTTCTTGTAGTATTTTTTGTCGTTATTGATGTGTCGTAGTGTTTGTTGTAGTGTTGTATGAACCAGTGGGCAGGGTCGGACTCACACCCATAGCGAGTCCAAGAGCTAGCCGGCGCTGCCCACCGGGAAGAAGCTGGTTCATAACAAATGGCGCCCAATCTAAATTTTAATCCCGAAGCTGGAGTCTGTCAGACGTAGGGCAGACGAAGGTGGACGGAAACAGATTTTGAGAAAAAAAAATATAAAAAAATACTACTGTGGGCAAAAAGTAAGGTGAATTTGTTTGTAAAATGAAAATTCTTTATTAATTCTCCTGAATCGATTGCATCCCCTTCAAAGTAATCCCCTCCCGATAAAATAGACTTATGTCAACGTTTTTTCAAATCCTCGAAACAGGCCAAATAGTCCCTTTCCGGTATAGCCATGAGCGCTCTCGGCGATTCCGTTTTTATCTCCTCAATCGACTCGAAACGCGTTCCCCGGCGTGGTCTCTTGAGTTTTGGGAATAGCCAGAAGTCACACGGAGCCAAATCAGGAAAATACAATGGTTGCGGAACGATATGCGTCGAATTCTTGGCGAAATGGTCACAAAGAACGAGTGCAGTGTGCGACGGTGCATTGAGCGTTTTCGGTACCAAACGAGATTTGACTTTTCGTAGGCCCAAATGGTCTTTCAAAATGGTTTTCACAGATCCTTCTGATATTCCGATCATATCAGTAAGGTCTCTAACAGTCAACCGACGATTTTTGAGCACTAATTCCTTCACTTCATTGACGTGTTGGTCATCTGTTGACGTCGATGGTCGTCCGGAGCGCCCCAAGTCATCAACACGTTCCCGACCCTCTTTGAAGTCTTTGTACCACTTATAAACATTTTCTGGGTCATGGTAGAATCACCAAAGGGGCCTTCCGCAACATCCTCAACGTTTCCGCAGCCGAAATTTCATTCCGCAAACAAAATTTGATGGCACTTCTCTGCTCAATTAAGTCAGACATTGTAAAAATCGCCAAATGCACTCTAGGTCGTTTGGTAAACACAAGCGTAAATATAGTACTGATACTGACATTGACATGAAATTACCGCCAGATGTCATCAACAGTCCTGCCAACTCAAGAAAAAAAGAACTAGTCCGCCATCTTAAGTCCGCGAATTTTAAATTCAAAATTCACCTTACTTTTTGCCCACAGTAGTACAACAAATGTTTAGGACGTGTAGTGGAGCCACTGGCGTCGGCGCCAACATGCCACTGATGTCTTATGCAGTTTAAATGAGTAAAACTCATAATCGCGCAGTGGTGTGTTGGTGCCGAAGCCACTGGAGTGTTTGTTTTGTGCTCTATGTCGCCTGTCATGGCTTTTGCTGTTGTAACAGAGAGGCGGTATGTCACATTTGCCAATAAAATGGCAAATCGTTCGCGACCACTCGTCTGTGATAATAGTAACAGTTCTGTGATAAAATGGTGATATTAGAGTAGTTTAGTTTAAGTAATTTATTTATTTGTCTTGTCTTTATTGTATCTCGTTTTGTTTTCGGTGTTGGGTAAAACTGTGCATGCTGTCCGTTGTTATTAATTGAGCAAGAGGTAGCCTGGTGACCCAGAGGACCTTACGGTCGAGCTGCGCTGCACCGGGCACTCAGCATGCGCAGGAAAGCCCAAGAACGGAAAGCAAAGGGCAGATTTAAAAAAAAAATAAAATCCAAATAGGATTTCTTGGATGCCGTTGGTCATTAGCATTGACAAACTGTGCATCTGACAGATCCTTAAATGTAATCCATGTCCAAATTTGAGTGCGTAGGAAACTACTGGTCAGTCCATGGGTGGAAAGGTGTTTCTCTCTCCCCATTCTTAGATGAAAATAGTTGAGAAATTAGCCCTGGGAGAATAGCTGCAAGATATACATACATACACATATAGATATATACATTTATTTGTTTAATTATTAAATGTATGATTACATTCGTATTTGTGATCACATATTTATAAATCTAATTATTTATCTATTTGTTTATTTATGTATATATAGGTGTTATTTATTATTTATTTATGTACAGATTTGTTTGGTTAGTGTTTCGTTTAAAATATATCTTTGCTAGGTGTTGATTGTTAAAATTAAGTTTAGGTAGGAAAGCACATTATAAGAAATCCAGAAAATGTCTAGGCCGGAGGGGGGTGAAGGTCCAGAGGGTGAACGGGCGCAAACCAGATCCCAAACGCGTGCATCGGGGATACCGCGTGCATCGGGGATACCTCGATCGCCACCACTCAGAGGGTTCTCACAGCAGGGAGCACACGCTTCGAGCTGGCAAACGGACGAGCCGCCTGAGAGCGGAGAGGCTGCAGTGAGGACATCTCCAACTCAACCAGTTGGCGTGGATCCCACGATGGCTTCAGCTACAAACGCAGCCATTGCGCAGGCCCACCAGACCTACACCAGATCTATGAACGATGGCATTGAA
>JAWNNJ010001973.1:0-68524 GCA_035045125.1 Hypselothyrea guttata
TATCGCCCGCAAGACATGACAGTCGGGCAAGCCCGACTGTCTTATACCCTGTACCAAAGATCAGCCTTGCTAGTACAGTATTCTATTTAAAATATATTTTGAATCTATTTCAATTTATATTCCGAATACCAACTTTGAATAAAAATATTTTATTTATCTTATTTCCGCTAACGATTAATAAATATAATCGATACCCAGGGAACACCACTAGGAGGGCAATGGTATATCGGGATATTATTATATGTAGCATAGCCTACTACTACTTACATATACATCAAAATTCAATTTCCAAAAAAAGAAAAATCTTTAATTAATCATAATTCTTTTAATAGTGGACCGATATAATTGAAATTTGCAAAATTGGTAGATATTAATCATCTCCACAGTTCGTAGAAAAAGAATTTGTTTAGATAGATTGATATGTTTTAAATTTGTCAATGTATTATATTTATGGCCATCATTCGCGGTAGGGGCATGGTATCCAAAAATTGAAATAAACTAGTTCTGCGTATTGTATACACCTTTAAAAAATGACCAAAACGGCTTCTCTAGCTCTTATAGTTGCTGAGATCTACGCGTTCAAATTGGTCAATGTATTGTATTTATGGCCATTGTTCGCGGTAGGGGCGTGGTATCCAAAATTTGGAATAAACTTGTTCTGCGTATGGTATACACCTTTCAAAAATGACCAAAAGGGCTGCTCTAGCTCTTATAGTTGCTGAGATCGACGCGTTCATACAGACGGACAGACGGACAGACGGACAGACGGACAGACAGACAAGGCTAAATCAACTCGGCTCGTCCTCCTGATCAAGAATATATATACTTTGTGGGGTCTACCACGCCTCCTTCTGCCTGTTACATACATTCTGACAAAGTTAATAACCCTGTATTTCCCATTTTTTAATGGGTACAGGGTATAAAAATTCAGGAGCGCAGCGCAGAATCCATTATTTACGTTGGTTTCGCAGATTAGAACCCCTTAGATCTTTTATCTCCACAAGTAGCTCAGTGATAGTTTTTTGAAGACCTACAATGGTCTGCTGCATTGACATTATAATTTGTGCTAACGAGTTATGAAATGTTGTTTGTTGCTGTGTATTGTTCCCCAAACAATGGTTAGATTGAGAAATTAAGGGAGAACTTCGCTGTTAATGTGATGTTGGCCAGACCTTAAAACATTTGCAAATAATTAAAATTTATTTTGAAAATATAAGACAAACAAATCTGGAGAAAAAATAAGATTAATACATGAAATCAAATTAAAAGAAAAAGAAAACAAAGATCCAGCATTCGCTGCGAGGATCTGGAAAAACCCAGAAAAACCCAATCAGACCAAAATTAGTGGTAAGTTGTTGTTCAACCAGTTCTGAACCCTCCAGACTTCAATAAATTACCCCGTTTTCAATTTTCTTATGTTCCGTTTTAATTGTGTCCGTTCAGTTGGACATGTAAAAATATGGACGGGGCAGATCAGTGGGACGGAGGCTACAGTCGGACGTAACCGACAGTGGGAGACCCTTTACTTTGTCTATATGTACTCACAAACACAATCAGCGGCACACGCACAAAACAACGCGCATATGCATGGCACACCACCCCCCTCTGCCCAGTGCGGCAAATTGTCCGTTCCATATTTTCGCTGTTTCTTATCTTATGTCATAAGCTAGTCACGTACCAAATTACAAGTCAATAACTTTAAAGCTGTGGCTGCAGTAGCTTTTTGCGCTTTGCGGGGAAAGGGGGGGAGGTATCAAAAATCTAAAACAAACTCGTGCTGCTTACTGAATAGGGGAACCTGAATCCCGAATATGGTGTCTCTAGCTCTTATAGTTGCTGAGATCTAGGTGTTCATACAGACGGACAGACAGACGGACAGACAGACGGACAGACGGACAGACGGACTTGGCTATATCAACTCGTCTTGTCGTCCTGATCAAGAATATATATACTTTGTGGGGTCTGCCACGCCTCCTTCTGGGTGTTACACACATTTCCTTTTTGCACTAAGTTAATAGACCCTTTTTACTTTTTTAAAGTAAAGGGTCTAATGAAAGTGTGTAAGAGTTGAAAAGTGCTAAGGCAAAAACACGCCAAAAGATTTCTCTCTCTCTCTTAGTAACAGTGTTGTACAAATTCATTATTCAAATTACAATGTTGCCATATGGGCAAAATACCAAATATATTAACATTAGTATTTTATATTTTAGTAATTAAATGTATATAATATAAATCTATATATGTTGCCCACCGTTGAAAGGATCCACTTTCGTTTCAAGTATTTCTTTGGGTAGTGGTGCGATTTTATGAATTGGCCGCCGCAAAGTTCCAGCGCGGGTTTTCACGTCCACTACTTTGACCCTTCCATCCTTTCCAGGGATTGCTGAGGTGCCAAATTCCAATGTTGAGGCGGTATGTTGTCCTCATGAACCAGTACTAGATGTCCCTCACGAATGTTGGGTTGTGTGGGTGTCAACATTGTTGCAAGGTGGGAATGTAGTCGCGATGCCAAAGGTTCCAAAATTGATACTTGAGGAACGTCACCTTCTGCCATCAAATAACGCAGTTGGGAATCGGACTCAGCCTTGAGTAAGCATTCTTCTGAAGCAGTTACCAATAAGCAAGTGAGCCGGTGTTAGCGCAGCGCCATCGTTTGGGTAGTCAGATTGTGGAGCAATGGGCCTTGAATTTAAAATTGCTTCAACCTCTGTAGCACGTCGTATGTTAGATTAGCTTCAGCGATGTTTTTCCACAGTAGCGATTTGGAGACTTTAAAGCTGCTTCCCAAAGTCCACCAAAATGCGGAGCTCTGGGAATTGGCCTTAATATTGCCAGATAAAGCCACCGGATAATTCTTGGGGTGGTGCCACATGATTTACCGGCTATGGTTCGGCACGTATATAGTGCCCTCAGGCACTTATCCACCGTGCTGCCTACATGCGTAGTAAAATTAAGCTTACTATCTAGAGTGACTCCTAGGTACTTAGCATCCCTGTTTGTTTCTATAGGGTACCCTGGTAGCCTTATTTGTTTCATTCTCTGTAATTTGTACCTTCTGGTAAGGGGGATTATTAACACGTTCTACCCGGCGTGTACCACCGCCAGATAAGCGCATTTATCTGGCGGCGTGTACCACCTGTAGTCCACAAATGTTTATACTTTTAATTCAAAAACTATACTAGAAAGAGACATACTTTAAAGAAATAAAACAAAATTTTTTTTTGTATTATACTTTATTTTATGGTATACTATTACTAAAACAAAATAGATTGGAAATTATAATAATAATAACGAAAACTATTGCGTAGTAGAAAAGTTTCGTTAAACTTGGTTTCTCGCGCACACAATGTATACAAAGAGGGAAAAAATGCCCCGGGTAGAACGTGTTAAGGTTTGTGATGCATTGAAGTTGACCCCAACCTCCTGGCACCATTTAATTTAAATTTAAATTTTTAATTCTAATTGTACAATATCACAGTGTTTCTTCAAACTTGCCTTTGGCTATAATAACAATAAACATCAGCATAGCCCTAACATTGTATTCCCTTTTGAGTAAGTATGAAGAGTTGTTCATCCACTAATATGCTCCATAGTAGTGGTGACAGTACTCCTCCCTGTGGGCATCCCTTCTTTGTGGCAACAATGACAGTGCTGTCACCATTTGTTGCTGTGGCTAGGTTCTAGGTTCTAGTAGTTAATTTATCCACTTGCTGCTGGTTATATCTAGAACTCTCTTATCTAGGGATGTCTTGACTGCATAGTGTGATGGGTTGTCGAAGGCCCCTTCTATGTCAATGAATGCGCAGATGGCAACTTCCTTGTTATTTATGGTAGTTTTCAAAGTATTGCACAACTGGCTGTCCGTAGAGCGCCATGCTCTATATTCATGCTGGTTTGACTGCAACGCACACTGCTTTTATAGAGTGCATCTAATCCTATTGCCTACCAGCTTTTCCAGCGTTTTCAGGAGAAACGAAGTCAAGCTGATAGGTCTAAAAGCCTTTGGATTAGATAAATCTTTCTTTCCGGCCTTGAGGATGAAGACAACTCTCGCTTTATTCCAAGCACTTGGAATGTACCCTGGCGCTAGACTATTAATCATTACTCTTCGTAGACTAGGCAACAATATATCTAGTCCCTGCTGCAGAAAGGATGGTGATATGCCATCGAGCCCTGGAGACTTAAAGTGCTTAAACGTACCGATTGCCCATTTTAGCCACCCTAAAGTATCTAAAGACTTAGCGATACTCCAATTAATAGCACAGCTTTAAAAAAACGGAGGCAGTGCTGATAAGCAGTCGGAAAAAAGTCGAAACAGCCCATGTAATCGTAGGTGGCGTGACTATTCCCTCCAAGAGGGCAATTAAATACCTAAGTGTCATGCTAGATACCAGGCTGTCTTAAAGGGAGCACTTGGAGTACGTCCACAAGAAAGCGTCCGACTCAGTCCGGTCCTTAAGCAGGATCATGTTCAACAGCCATGGGCCTAAGCAACAGAGACGGCTTCTACTTATGGGTGTTACAAGAGCCACAATCTTGTATGATGTACCTATCTGGAGTGGAGGTATGGAAATACCCAGCTACTGCCGAGGAGTCAACTCCGACTATCGACTCAGCGCAATCAGGGTGTGCTGCGTATTCAGAACCATTTCGGATGACGCCGCCCTGGTCATAGCGAGTATGCCACCGCTCGAGGAGCTGGTAAGGGAAAGGGTACAGCTCTACACCGGGACCTCTGAGGGCGTTACTACGAGAAGAAGCAGACGTAAGAACGCCCGTGATGAAAGCATCGTACGCTGGCAGGCAAAGTGGGACCTCTCCACTAAACGACTGTGGCCTCACTGCCTGATCCCCAATATTGCCCCAATATTGCCCAATATTTAACGGGGAGCGACTACGGCTGGAGCAGATGCTGTCTTATACCCTGTACCAAAGATCAGCCTTGCTGCTACAGTATTCGATTTAAAATATATTTTCAATCTAATTCAATTTATATTCCGAACACCAACTTTCTATGTTGAATAAAACCAGTAAGGACGGAGCTACAGTCGGACGCAACCGACTGTAGGAGACCCTGTACTTTGTGTTTTCTCCGCTGTTTCTTATCTGATCGTAATGTAATTCACAGCATCGATGGGAATTGTCATAGACTACTTACATGCCACATCCCAAATCTTTAGCTTTAAAACTGAAGCTTTAAAACTGCAAACTGTTGCTTAATTTGTTTTTCGGTTAGCGGAGGAATGAGAGGAGTTATCAAAAAACCCATACTAACTTGATCTGATGGTTGCATAGGAGAACATAACTACCAAAAAATGGTAGTTCTAGCTCTTATAGTTTGCAAGATCTAGGCGGCTTCTCTGTCTGTGCTATCTTCGCTGTTTCTTTTTCGATGGCAATGTAATTCACATCATTGATGCAGAATGCCATAGGCTACGTACATGCCAAATCCCAAGTCTATACCTTTTAAGCTGTGGCTGTAGTGGCGCTTACATACATTTATAAAACAATTTACTGCTGCATAACTTCGCTGTTTCTTCTCCGTTTGTAATGTAATTTACAGCATCGATGGATAATTCAATAGACTACGTACATTTCAAATTACAAGTCTGTAGCTTTATTATTGTGACTGCAGTGGCATCCATTCATTTTGAAAAAAATTGTCTCTTGCATATCTTCGCTATTTCCAATTCAAATCATAAATAAATTATTAGCAGCGGTGGAGAATACCATAGACTACGTACATGCCGAATTTGAAGTCTGTAGCGCAATTATTGTGGCTGCTGTGGCGTTTATAGTTTTCGAGATTTTTGAGGTAGGTGTAGATTTTTGATGATTCGCGGATGAAGGAGGCGAGTTATCAAAAGTTTGAAACAAACTTGATCTGCTTGCATTAGCTGACTACCTGAATCCGGAATGGTGGTGTCTTTACCTTTTTTAGTTGCTGAGATCTAGGTGTTCATACGGACGGACGGACAGACGGACAGACGGACGGACGGACATGGCTAAATCAACTCAGCTCGTCGGCCTGAGTCAGAATATATATACTTTGTAGGGTCTACCACGCTTCCTTCTGCCTGTTACATACATCTGTCAGTTGCACTAAATTTATAGACCCTTTTACTTTTTTAAAGTACAGGGTCTAATAAAAATTGCGTTTACTTCGTCGTATCTCAAGTTTCAGCTTCTTCCGTGCTGCTTTATACTCCGCATGTCTCGTGTCAGCCTCAGTTGATCCTTTCTTATCTGATCGTAATGTAATTCACAGCATCGATGGGAATTGTCATAGACTACTTACAAGCCACATCCCAAATCTTTAGCTTTAAAACTGAAGCTTTAAAACTGCAAACTGTTGCTTAATTTGTTTTTCGGTTAGCGGAGGAATGAGAGGAGTTATCAAAAAACCCATACTAACTTGATCTGATGGTTGCATAGGAGAACATAACTACCAAAAAATGGTAGTTCTAGCTCTTATAGTTTGCAAGATCTAGGCGGCTTCTCTGTCTGTGCTATCTTCGCTGTTTCTTTTTCGATGGCAATGTAATTCACATCATTGATGCAGAATGCCATAGGCTACGTACATGCCAAATCCCAAGTCTATAGCTTTTAAAGTGTGGCTGTAGTGGCGCTTAAATGTATGTAAACAATTTAAAACAATTTACTGCTGTATAACTTCGCTGTTTCTTCTCCGTCTGTAATGTAATTTACAGCATCGATGTATAATTCAATAGGCTACGTACATGGTAAATTACAAGTCTGTAGCTTTATTATTGTGGCTGCAGTGGCACATACACACATTTTGGAAAAAATTGTTTTTGGCGTATCTTCGCTATTTCTAACTTAAATCAAAAATAAGTTATAACATCGGTGGAGAATACCATAGACTACGTTCATGCCAAATTACAAGTCTGTAGCGTTGTTATTGTCGCTGGTGTGGCGCTTTTAGTTTTATAAATTTTTGAGATAGGTGTAGTGGTTTGATAATTCGCGGAGGAAGGAGGCGAAATATTAAACATCTAAAGCAAACTTGATCTGCGTAAGACATCGGACAACCCGAATTCCAAAAAGCGGCGACTCTGGCTCTTTTAGTTGCTAAGATCTAGGTGTTCATACGGACACCAGGCAGACGGACAGACGGACATGGCTATATCAACTCAGCTCGTCGTCCTGAGTCAGAATATATATACTTTGTTGGGTCTACCACGCTTCCTTCTGCCTGTTACACACAGCTGTCATTTGCACTAAATTAATAGACCCTTTTACTTTTTTAAAGTACAGGGTCTAAATATTTTATTTATATTATTTCGCCGCTCGAATCAGCTAACGATTAATAAATATAATCGATACCCAGGGAACACCACGAGGAGGCCAATGGTATATCGGGATATTATTATATGTGGCATAGCCTCCCACTGGACCAAAAGCTCGGAAACGATATCGCCTACGAGATTTAGGCGAAACATTGGCGAACGACGAGTATCGCCGGCGTTCTCGCAAACGATTCTCAAACGAATTACCCGTCGCTCAGTTTGTGGCAGAGAAAGTTTCGTTTACGAACGTTCGTTTTCGAGCTCGTTTGCGAACCTTTCGCGATATCTTTTGCGATTCGCTGGCGAATCGTTTGCGAGCCTATTTCGATATCTTTTGCGACTTGTTTGCGAACCTTTTGCGATACTTTTTTTATTAAATAAAATACAATTTTAATTGCATACCAAATTTTATTTTATTTCCTCAAATTTTTATTGCACATACACATAACATAACATTATAACACATTTTATTTGCGATTTGGTAGTTTAACAGTTTTCGTTTGGAGCTGCGAATAAAAATGGAAATAAATAAAAGCGCAATTAAAACAATAAAATTATTGAATTATAGTTATTGTTTTTAATAAAAATGATCACATTTTTATATTGCACAAACAATAGCATATAATACAATTGAATAATTATAAATTTATTAAATACTTACCATCAAACTTTTTCCTTATTTCACCACAAATTTTATGCGCGTCTGTCGCGATTAACAAGCCGAAAACGCAAATGAAAAGAGAATACGAAAAATTCACAACAACGACGCGACCAGCGAGACGTACTGAGAGCCTCTCAGTGAGAGGGAACGACAGAGACAGAGAAGGAACGATTGCGCGTCGCTGAGTGCGAACGAAACGAAAAACGTCGCGGAGAAGAGAACACGAGAGAGAGCGAACAATTCGTAGAAACGAGAACAAAATAAGAAATACGAGCGACTAGCTTCGCTTTTTCTTTCGTTTGCGAGTTCGTTTACGATAGTTTTTGGCGAACCTTCGCTGCCTGGTCCAGTGGGCTACTACTACTTACATATACATCAAAATTACAGTAAAAATAAAAAAATAAAGATCTTGAATTAATCATAATTCTTTTAATAATGGACCGATTTAATTGAAATTCGTAGGAGCAACATTTTACTTAGATAGATTTATATGTCTTAAATTGGTCAATGTATTATATTTATGGCCATTGTTCGCGGTAGGGGCGTAGCTTTCAAGATTTGGAATAAACTTGTTCTGCGTATGGTATACACCTTTCAAATTTCTAGCTATTATAGTTGGTGAGAACGACGCACAGTGGCTCAATCGACGAATTTGGCGTTGCAAAAATCTCAGCTCCTAAACGGCTAGGGATATCTTCATGAAACAAATTGCATTTTATAGAAAAATTTTCAAATTTTCATAGAAATTAAACTTTATTACGCTGCGACTTATAGAAGCTGCAAAGTTGAGTTTTGTTGCCAATTTCACATCAAGTTTAGCGGAAAAAAGCTAGATTTTTCTGCACCTTGTTTTTCAATAAAATACTTAATATAATTTTTAAAAAATAATTTATTTATGTTATTACTTCTCTGCGACCTTTCCATTGTATGTGTTGAGCGTTGGCAAGCTTAGCTAATCTGACCTAAAGCTAGCCAACGCTCAACACATAATTTATTTATGTTTATTAATATATTCAAAAGATGTTTTAAGTCAAAGATTGTTTAACAATGTACGTAATATTTTTATATATTTTGTTGAATATCATCAAATTTGCACTAATTTGCTAGTAGAGGCAGCGTATTCGAAGAGTATGGTATTTAAGCGAAATCCCAAAAAATCTACATGAAATTTGTATTTTTGAGATATAAAACGAATAGATTGCATAATGCACTATATTTAACTTACATAAAATATTAATATGTTGGTATATTTTGTCACCTTTAACGTAAAACAATAAATATCACATAAAAACAGTCGAATATGCATGTAACAGACAAGCTGATTGTGGTACATTTTCTTCTTCTTATACCCTGAATCGCATGCATTTTGCTCTAGGTTGCATGGGTATTTCGACTATAACTAAGTTTCCCGGTATTTCCCGGTCACGAACTTTTGGAAATAGGTAAAGAAATATTTGTAGAATATGATGTCACTAACCGAATTGCGACCAAAAGTGACCAAAAATTTGGAGCTCTATATAAAGTTAAAAAATATGCTCAAAAATAGGTACTTTGCAAAATAATTCCGAAAAATACCCAAATCAATAAATCGAAATTTTTGTTGTTGTATAACATTCAAAATTAATGTAGTTGCAAATATAAATTTACACATGAATGATTTGTCCTATACTTTTTCTGTTTATCGCCATTAAAGTTGGCCAAGTTGCACGTAAATAGGAGCAGTTGTGCAAAACGAAAAAAATTTTTCAACTTTGAGAGCCTGTACCTACCAAACCAGTTATCCAAATTCACTAAAATTTCGGTTTCCACAGTTTTAAATATATATCTATCAGATGGCATTCATTTTATCCAGCATCTCGTTTAGCGGGATATCATTTTTGCCCTGCCAAATCTAGCTATTGAGACACTGTGCGACGCGTTCATACAGACGGACAGACGGTCAGACGGACAGACGGTCAGACGGACAGGGCTAAATCAACTCGGTTCGTCCTCCTGATCAAGAATATATATACTTTGTGGGGTCTACCACGCCTCCTTCTGCCTGTTACATACATTCTGACAAAGTTAATAACCCTGTATTTCCTATTTTTCAATGGGTACAGGGTAAAAAAAAACAAGTAAGCACGGAGCTACAGTCGGATGTAACCGACCCTATATTTTGTGTGTTCTTCGCTGTTTCTTATCCGATCGTGATGTAATTCACAGCATAGATGGGGATTGCCATAGACTACGTACATGGTATATTTTAAAGCTTTACCTGTAAAATTGTAGCTTTAAAATTGATAACTCTTTATAAATTGGTTTTTCAGTTAGCGGAGAAATTAGAAGGGTTATCAAAAAAACGAAACAAACTTGGTCCGAAACTTGAAGAACCTCTTTTCCTGAAATAGTGCCATAGGCTGCGTACATGCCAAATCCCAAGTCTGTAGCTTTTAAACTGTGTCTGTAGTGGCACTTACATACATTTATAACAAAATTGTTTGTTGTATAACTTAGCTGTTTCTTATCCGATCGTTATGTTATTCATAGCATCGACGTAATGTAATGCACAGAATCGGTGGAGATTGTCATTGACTACGTACATGTGTAACGGGTTACATATGATACAGGCGAGATGTTAATTTGGCTGGGAGCGCACGCTAGGATTCCGGCTCTGGCTCGTCGGCAAGTGGTGTGGTCTTCTTGCTTCCTAACCAAGGTTGCCTATCATAAAATTATTACTTTATTTAAATGCGTGCAGGGACAAGCAAAAACAACCGGGTAAAAAAAAGAGTCTGACTAAATAAACACAACAAGTAAGACAAAGTACACATATACGTTAGATTTTAAGATCTCAGATGTCATAGAGGATCTTTTCGCCCACCCTACCAATACCATTCATTGCCAAAAAAAAAAAGAAGAGAAATTAATATGAATGGCCCTAAAAAAAACTGATAAGCTCCTACAGGTTCATTTGTTCAGTGCGAAAATCACAAGAATAAAATTTAAAACATTATAAATAATTTATTAAAGCTTAAACATGTATAATTCTATAAAATGGTATGAGGAAATAAATATTAAAACATATATATAAAAACAAGAATAATTAAATAAACAATAAAGAATTAAACAAATAAAAATTATTTTATGAAATTAAATTTTTAGCGGAAAAAAAGTTAAAGTATTTACTTGCTTATCTCTGATGGGCATCACTAGTGCAACCAATTTTGGCAGAACGAAAAAGGGAAAAGAAAGAGAAAAAAATGAGCTGATAACAGCTGAGACGAATTAAGCTGAGTTTGAGCAGCTAAATTTAATGCATTTAAATGATTTTATATATTTCCTTTTCAGATTCATTTAAGCAAAACTTATAACTCTTTTTATTAATTAAATTTTTAGGGTTTATGCAAAAACTATAGTTTTGCTTAAACAAAATTTTCTTTAACATGTAATTTAATATGTAGTATTAACTTACAGTAGTTAATTCCATCGGTGAAAAGCGCTTTCCATAGATGTCACTGAAAACTTGAGAACTTTAATTAAAATTTATGGAAATATTAAAAATCTTTGCAATCACTGCACTCAGTGGAGAATCGTTTTGATTTTGTCTCTCTTTTCTCTCATTCTCTCACACAACTATTTAGCACACAAAAAAAATATTAAAACATATAATAAAATAATTTGCACAAACTTTAACTAAACATAGTGCTCCTAGTTAATTAAAATAATTTAAAATTCTAGCTGGGTGGTCGCTTCAGCTTTAGCACAGCACATAATTATATCCACTTTTCCAGAAAAAAAACCGATCAAAATTTATTGCAAGCAGACTGCGTTGTCTTCGTATTGCTTCCGATTATATACTGATTCTGGGTTCTATGCCTTATGCTGACTGAGAGAAGACGAGAGAGAATTCGGAGTTATCACCGTCTTCTTTTCTAATGCATTTGTTGAGATGCGTTGTTGTTGCGCTTAATATAAAGCTATTTGCATTATATATATATATAAATGCATTATAATTGTTGGCAGCAAAGACAAAAAAATTGTAACTTCCGCATCTGGATAAAATTTCCCCGCTTTTCAGATCAGCAACACGACAACATTTTTGGGATGATTAGGCCTTTTTAGTTTATTATTTATAGGTGCCAAATCTATAATAAAATTATAAAAAAAAATTCACTTAAGAAAAATTCTTCTCTGGCAGCCACTTTTTTTTCCTATATTTTTTCATTTGTTTAAACTCATCCCAAGGGAGTTGGCACCAACAAAATTCAAATACTTGGCTCGCCAAGAAATCCACGGTAGCAACAATTGGCACAGTTCTTTTTAAAAAGAATTTACTTTATGAAGTTTTTGCACTTTAACTTTTGATAAAACAAAAAGGATTACTTTCACTTTATAAATGGTCAACTGCTCTGCTTGACGGCCGAAAAGAATTTGATGGGCTGACATATTTTCCAATGAGAGAATACCTATTGCAGATAACTTGCTATCACTAACAGTTATTACATAAAAGCGCAATTTCTCTCCCGCAAAAAATCTCTCCAAATAATGTCTGCAGCAAAAAGGCGCAATTGCTCTTTTTCTAGAAATTTCTCTCAGTATATAAGCACAAGAAAAAGGCGCAATTTCTTTCTTGCTTAACTGCTCACCAAAGTCACCAGATGGCGCTTTTGAGTAAAGCCGTTTTATTCAAATTAATGCTGTAACCGCGCTACACATGCTGTGTCCTAAGTCTTTAGCTATTAAACTGTAGCTTTAAAACTGAAAACTGTTGCTCACTTGGTTTTGCGGTTAGTGGAAGAATGGAAGGAGTTATCAAAAAACTTAAACTAACTTGAAATACCAAAATATGATACTCATAGCTCTTATAGTCTGCAAGATATAGGTGGCTTCTCTGTCTGCGCTATCTTCGCTGTTTCTTTTCCGTTGGCAATGTAATTCACAGCATTGAGGAATAATGCCAAAGGCTGCGTACATGCCAAATCCGTAGCTTTTAAACTGTGGCTGTAGTGGTCATTTATTAGACATTTATTAAAAAATTGTTTGTTACATAACTTCGCTAATTTTTGTCCGTTGGTAATGCAATTCACAACATCGATAATTCTATAGACTACGTACATGCCAAATTACAAGTCTGTAGCTTTATTATTGTGGCTGCTGTGAGCTTATCATTTTCGAGATCTTTGATGATTCGCGGAGGAAGGAGGCGAGATATAAAAAATCTGAAACAAACTCGTGCTGCTTACGATAATAGAGTACCTGCATATCGAAAAATGGTGTCTTTATCTCTTTTAGTTGCTGAGATCTAGGTGTTTATACAGACAGACGGACAGACAGACAGACAGACAGTCAGACGGAGATACGGACAGACGGACATCGCTATAACGACTCGTCTTGTTGTCCTGATCAAGAATATATATACTTTGTGGGATCTACCACGCTTCCTTCTGCCTGTTATACACAGCTGTCATTTGCACTAAATTAATAGACCCTTTTACTTTTTTAAAGTACAGGGTCTAAAAATACCAATGTAAAATACTAAATGAAATCACTTTAAATGTACTAAAATTGAACTCTGTAAGCTACTATGAAATCAATGGCTACGTTCACGGCCGTTGCGCTCCATGGAGCGATAACTCGATAAATTTTTACATTTTCAAATTTAAACAGCTGTGTTCGCTGCATGGAGCGATAATTTTATCCAATGGAGCGCAAAAATTTTATGCTACATGCGCTCCACGAGATTTTTCAATTATGCCACATTTAGGGTTGCAATTTTCGGCAAAATAATCGTTATCGGTTAATCGCTCCATGGAGCGCAACGGCCGTGAACGCAGCCAATAACAGCGGCTGCTACATAACAGCCCACTGTTAAATTACACTGAATCTAAATCGAAAGCGAAACGAACAACTTGTGTTCTCTCTCTCTACCAAAGCGATTGCTGATCAGCCACATTTCGTTGCTAAGTGCCTTAAAGGCATTTTCAGTTGTATTTTATTGCAACCAATACCTATTGACATCGTTTGGGCGAGAGATCGATTTAATGATCCTTACAAGCAAAATACCGGTCCTAATGGTTTTTGAAGTCATAATTTCAGGTAAAGGTTCTCCCATGCACATTGGGCCATTTTCCCTTTTTTTTGGCATAAAATAAACTAATGAAGCTAGGGTAATGAAAGTTGGTAGTATGAACCATATTTGCATTTAAAATAAGTGGGCAAAATTTCAAGTGAATCGGACCACGGCCACTTGCACCGCCCATATAATAACATATGGTCATTGCAAAATTTTCTCAAACTAATGGGTTATACGTTGAAAAAAAACTGTTCGCGCCATTAATTAATTAATTTTTATAGGTAATTTTGACATTCCTCTTTTCAAAATGGTTAGGATCGCTTAAATCAGTGCATAAACACTGCCTTCTTATTATTTGAAAGATATCATAATAATAACGCCCTTTTGGGTATGCAATGAGAAAGTATAGCGTTATATATATACCGAAATATGTATGGGCGTAGATGTAGATCACCATATTGCTAAAAGAATATAGAACGAATATTAACGTGTGATATACCAAAAAACTTGAAATTGTTATATCTGCCGATAGAAAATAAAAAAGAAGTAATATGCCCAAATTCACCCAAAAATGTACGGTTAAAGTTGAAAAACTATATATTTTCTTGAAAGTCAAAATTGAATTGCATGTGCGCTGTTAATGGGCAAAATTGGGCAAAAAGTGTGAATAACAGTATTGAATACATATATTAAAGGAAAGATTTGCATTATCCAAAATAGGCACAAATAGGCACATGTTAGAGTTTTACTCTACAATAGATGAACACTTTTGGTTAGCATTATTCTATAAGAAGGCAAAGCGGAGACAAGAAATAACACACTTAATAAACATATAATTGAAAATTGTTAATGCATTAGTTTTTGTAGAATACCTTGGAAGTTTTTTTTCCATATTTTTTAAAAAATTTTATATACGAGGTTTTTTTACAGCGCAAGCGCAAACTGTTGTTAATTTTCATGCGGATTTCGTCGCGACAAATAGCTGATTTATTTCTTGACTTTGAGACCACATAAAAACACAGGGTTGATAAAATAAACCGAATAATGTATCAATTCGATATAGCTGAAGTATCCTCTTCGATATTATTTTATCAAATTTAAAATATCTCTAAATTTTTTTTTTTATATTATGCCAAAAAAAAAAGGGAAAATGGCCCAATGTGCCATGTAACAAATTTTGCAGAAATCGGAACTAGTTATAGTAGGTGGGTGCCAAGTCTGGAGAACATGGTTGATATGGTTGCCGATCCTATTCAAGCTCCAAAAGTTTTTGGCAAGTTATCGAACTTGTATGAGATATGCGATGAAGCAAATTTCGTTCAGCAAGAACATGCGGAACTCATACATACAGTATGTCAAGAAACTGTTTACACACTGCAAAAACAAAATATTTTTGGACTTTGCATGGGAAAAATAGCGCTTTTGGTTAAGTTTTTTAAATTTTTTTAAATGCAGAACTATTATATAGAGTATTCTTAACCCTCTAACGGGTAAGACCGTCTACAGACGGTCTCCAGTTTTTAGCGTCTAGCGATCAAACTGTTGACTTTTTTGAATCAAAATAAATTGATATATCTTTAAAATTAAATTTCTATTTATTTAAGGTATATTTAACCACATTTCACCCACGCGTTCAATCACAATCATCGTCTGAACTTGAAAATTTGAAAAAACTCAGAAAAAAATACCCCTTGACAAAAGTAGTTTTTGCACAAAATAAAAAATATATTTAAACTTGTCAAATCTACTTGGGATTTTTTTACTGATAGCTCAGACAATACATTTATTGAATATAAATGTTGATTTGCATAAAAAATTCATTGACCGTCTGTAGACGGTCTTGCCGGGCTGAGCGTAAAAAATCACGGCTGCGCTGGCTGCGCTGCTTGAGAGTGCACAATCGCGGCCATAAATACTTCGAGTAGAGATATCGGTTTGAAATTTTCACCAAAAATCTAAAAAAACTAATCGATTAGAAATTATAATAAATAAATATTTATTATAATCAGTACACTCCCCACTCCACTTAAGCGCCCTTGACACGTCCTAACCACTTGACTTCACTGCACTGTGATCAGCAGCTTTGCAGCAGCAGTATTTATAGTGCTTGCAGGCTGCTCAGTCGCTGGCTCTTATCAGTTACCGAGAAAGAGAAAAAGAAAGAGCCAAGAAAACCCACTCACCAATCTGCAGCTGTGATGAGATCGACCGCTCTCTATACATAAGATGTTAGGCAGCGCTTAGCCGGTCTCCATGCTGGCTCTCCAAGCATACCTCCTGCATTACAAGTAATGCAACGGGTAGCCGGCTCGTCTTCTAGGCAGCGCTTACCCGTTCTCCTCTCTGCACGCTCGCGCTTGCTGGCTCTCCAAGCATACCTCCTGCATTACAAGTAATGCAGCGGGTAGCCGCCTCGCCTCCTAGACAGCGCTTAGCCGTTCTCCTCTCTGCTCGCTCGCGTTTGCTGGCTCTCCAAGCATACCTCCTGCATTACAAGTAATGCAGCGGGTAGCCGGCTCGCCTCCTAGGCAGCGCTTAGCCGTTCTCCTCTCTGCTCGCTCGCTCTTGCTGGCTCTCCAAGCATACCTCCTGCATTACAAGTAATGCAGCGGGTAGCCGCCTCGCCTCCTAGACAGCGCTTAGCCGTTCTCCTCTCTGCTCGCTCGCGTTTGCTGGCTCTCCAAGCATACCTCCTGCATTACAAGTAATGCAGCGGGTAGCCGGCTCGCCTTCTAGGCAGCGCTTACCCGTTCTCCTCTTTGCTCGCTCGCTCTTGCTGGCTCTTCAAGCATACCTCCTGCATTACAAATAATGCAGCGGGTAGCCGGCTCGCCTCCTAGGCAGCGCTTACCCATTCTCCTCTCTGCTCGCTCGCTCTTGCCGGCTCTCCAAGCATACCTCCTGCATTACAAGTAATGCAGCGGGTAGCCGGCTCGCCTCCTAGGCAGCGCTTAGCCGTTCTCCTCTCTGCTCGCTCGCTCTTGCTGGCTCTCCAAGCATACCTCCTGCATTACAAGTAATGCAGCGGGTAGCCGCCTCGCCTCCTAGACAGCGCTTAGCCGTTCTCCTCTCTGCTCGCTCGCGTTTGCTGGCTCTCCAAGCATACCTCCTGCATTACAAGTAATGCAGCGGGTAGCCGGCTCGCCTTCTAGGCAGCGCTTACCCGTTCTCCTCTTTGCTCGATCGCTCTTGCTGGCTCTTCAAGCATACCTCCTGCATTACAAATAATGCAGCGGGTAGCCGGCTCGCCTCCTAGGCAGCGCTTACCCATTCTCCTCTCTGCTCGCTCGCTCTTGCCGGCTCTCCAAGCATACCTCCTGCATTACAAGTAATGCAGCGCATAGCCGGCTCGCCTCCTAGGCAGCGCTTACCCGTTCTCTCGCTTACCCGTTCTCTCTTACCCGTTTGCTCGTTAGAGGGTTCTATAGGAGCTATAGGTTATAGTCAGCCGATGTGGCCAATTTTTTTATAGTATATTTAAATTATTTTTTTAGTATTTTGGTGAAAATTTCATAACGATATCTCTACTAGAAGTATTTATGGCCGCAATTGTGCACTCGCAAGCAGCGCAGCGATTTTTTACGCTCAGCCCGGCAAGACTGTCTGTAGACGGTCAAAAGTTTTTTCCACCTGGCGGGCGTTCTAATCAATATTTTGGGATGAAATTCAAAACGTAAGCTTTTGTCGACAATATTTACCATCAAAAAAAATACCAACTTCGTACGACCATTATTTCGAGTTTGCCCGTTAGAGGGTTAATAAGTATGTACAAAAATAAAAACAAAATAATGTAAGGAACAATTTTTAAGCAACAAATTATGAGTTTACACATTTTTGACACTGTCAAGAAACTCTACACACTTCAGTTTTCGATTTTATTTTGTTCTTTTCCAAGAAAAAACGGTACTTTGCCGTTAACTATGGTTATGACTCAGGACGACGAGCTGAGTTGATATAGCCATGTCCGTCTGTCCGTCTGTCTGTCTATCCGTCTGTCCGTATGAACACCTAGATCTCAGCAACTATAAGAGCTAAAGACACCACCTTTCCGGATTTAGGTAGTCAGCTAATGCAAGCAGATCAAGTTTGTTTCAAACTTTTGATATCTCGCCTCCTTCATTCGCGAATCATCAAAAATCTACACCTACCTCAAAAATCTCGAAAACCATAAACGCCCACAGCAGCTACAATAATAAAGCTACAGACTTGCAATTTGGCATGTGCGTAGTCTATGGCATTCTCCACCGATGCTTTAAATTAAATTATGGTTTGAAATAGAAATAGCGAAGATATGCAATAGACAATGTTTTTCAAAATGAATTTATGTGCAACTGCAGCCACAATATTAGAGCTACAGACTTGTAATTTGGCATGTAAGTCGCCTATTGAATTATCTATCGATGCTGTGAACTACATTACAAAAGGGAAAGAAACAGCGAAGTTATGCAGCAGTAAATTGTTTTCATAAATGTATGTAAGCGCTACTACTGCCACAGTTTAAAAGCTATAGACTTGGGATTTGGCATGTACGTAGCTTATGGCATTATCCATCAATGCTGTGAATTATATCACGAACGAAGAAGAAACAACGAAGATAGATCAGACAAAGAAGCCATCTAGATCTTGCAGACTATAAGCGCTAGAAATACAAAATTTGGGTATTTAGGTTCTCCTATGCAGCAATCAGATCAAGTTTGTTTCGGTTTTTTGATAACTCCTCTCATTCCTCCGCTAACCGAAAAACCAATTTAGCTACAGTTTACAGTTTTAAAGCTTCAGTTTTGAAGCTAAAGATTTAGGATGTGGCATGTACGTAGTCTATGACAATCCCCATCGATGCTGTGAATTACATTACGATCAGATAAGAAACAGCGAAGAAAACACAAGTACAGGGTCTCCTACAGTCGGTTGCGTCCGACTGTAGCTCCGTCCTTACTGGTTTTATTTTATTTTAATCTTACTGGTTGGGTTTCATTAAAACTTGAAATATTGTTTATTTAAGCTGTTATGTATATGTCGGATCTTAAATTATGGTAGTCAGTGTAAAAGAATTCAATCAAATGCGTGTACAAGTGACAAGTCTCGTCTCTGCACTCTTACGGTTGTTTGTTAGTACGCTTTGTTCCTTCTATTCGCCAGATGGTCAGGATCCCATCCACGGCACATTTATTTGGCAAACCGTGATTGATAAAAGAGAAGACAGTTTGCCTTTCAAACATCATTCGCAAATAATTCTCAGCCGCTCAACATGTCTACGGATGAAGACACTGTGATTGCCTTGATGGCAATTCATGTGATTTGCGAAGAAAAACAAAAGAGAAAAAGAAAGCACAGCATGTGGATGAAAGATTGGTATGCAAAGCGCGAAAAATTCACCCATACCAATCTTTTAAAGGAGCTCCAAGAATCTTCAAGCGAGGACTATAAGAATTTTCTTAGGATGGATGATGCAACATATAAAGCATTATTAAATTTGGTTGCTCCGGAAATCGAACGCATGGACACAAATATGAGGAAAGCAATTTCCGCCAACGAGAGGCTTTCAGCGACCTTGCGATTTTTGGCTAGTGGCCAAAGCTATGAGGACTTTAAATTTTTAACCGGTATTTCACCCCAGAGCCTTGGGCGAATAGTGGTCGAAACATGTGGTGTGATTATAAGAAAACTGAAGCCGTATATTAAGGTAAGCAACAAATGTTTTATTTTAGTATTATTTTTATAATTAAATTTCTTAAAAGTAGTTTTTGTTGAAAAAATACTGAAATAAGGAAGCTGTAGTGTTCTCATTTTGTCCGACTACATTTGAAATTGATAAATTCACGTCTCCAGAGTTGTGGATAAATATAAAATATTAATGTATAATTAAAGAATTCTTATAGGTAGTTTTTGTTAAATAATTCTTGGAATGAGGAAGCTGTAGTATTCCCATTTTGTCCGATTATAATTAAAATTGGTGAATTTACGTCTTCAGAATTTTGGGATACAATTGATGTTGCCGATGCTGTGGTGGAATCGCTCGCCATTGGAGTGCTGGTGCGAAATATTTGGCGCGGATAAACCTCCGCTGGCATCTGCAGTAAACTCCTTTATAGTTTGGAGGTTGCCAATATTTGCCAAAACTGGATATGTCAGCAAATTCAATTGGCCTTGCATTAGGAGCTCGTCAATTCCTTTTTTTGCAAAAAGCTGTTGCTCCTGGGACATATTCCTAAACATGGCAGCCCACCCCTCAGCAAAAATGTCGGCGTTATCTTTCGGTCTTTTGGCGCTTATGTTGTCCAAGTGGGCGACTGCCTTTTGTGGGAACTCTGATCCATCGCCCATTTTGCGTTTGGCGGCTTTAGGCTGAAAAATAAAATGTTGGATTATTAACGTATTTATTTTTTATTATTTTAGATGCCCACGCATGAGGACGAATGGAAAGAAATTGCAGCTAATTTCGAAAACCAGTGGAATTTTGTTAACTGCATTGGCGCTATAGATGGAAAGCATGTCCACATTAAAAAACCCCACACATCAGGATCATTTTATTTCAACTATAAAAAAACGTTCAGTATAGTAATGATGGCAGTGGTCAACGCAAATTACGAATTTATTTGCGTGGAAGTGGGAGCAAACGGAAGGGCATCAGACGCAGGAGTATTTGCTCAGTCCGAGTACAAAAGGCGCTATGATGAGCAATCCCTGTGTATCCCAACACCGCGCCAAATTCCAGATACTGAATATGAACTGCCATATGTTCTAGTGGCCGACGACGCCTTCCCCCTGTCTTCAAATTTAATGAAGCCCTACAGCCGCCAGAAGTTGGACAAAGAGAAACTAATTTTTAACTATCGCCTTTCGAGAGCTAGGCGTATAGTTGAAAATACTTTTGGAATCATAGCCAGCAGATTTAGAGTTCTTCTAAATACTATAGATTTGCCACCGGAAAAAGTTTCTATAATAGTTTTGTGCTGCTGCTATTTGCACAACTATTTATCAAAAAAAAATGGGACAGTGTATTTGCGAGGTGCAGCAGATCACGAAAATACCAACGAGCAGCACATGGACAAATTGGCGCCAATGCAAGGCGGCAATTATACGGACGACGCTAAAGAAATACGAAATAAGTTCTGCCAATATTTCAATACAGATGGAGCTGTGCATTGGCAAAATGATCGCGTTTAATATTTATCTATGTACTTAACACTTCCATACCCTGTTTTTTTTAATAAATAATGGTTTTCGACTCTCAAATTACTTACTGTTTCAATATCCGGGCCGTCATCGAAGGTGCTTATTCCGTCAACTGAGGACTCCTGGTCAAACAGAAAATCCAACTCGTGGAAGTACCAGATGCTGGGTTTATAAATGTCGTCCGCTCCAGCGCCAGATTTTTCGCTCCTTTTAATTTTATGCAATTCGCGTCGATATGACGTGCGCAGCGTGTTTACTTTTTTTTTATGCTTTCTATGGTCGCCTCTTCGTCATACTCCTCGTATTTTTCCAGTAGAGCCTCCCATGATTTATTGCGCAAATTCTGGTTTTTATATTCATTACACTTTGTGTTCCAAAGCGCTGGCTCACTTTGCAGCCCATAAATAAATTCTAGAAGTTATTTTTTTGCCATTGGTAAACACAGCGAAAATTTTTGCGAATGAGGTTTGATGCCATCCACACTCAAACATGTTACTTCAAACACGCGCAAGATAGAAACGTTTCTATTTTGCGCAAACAAGTTGGCAATCACGAAATTTGTTTGTGAGCAACGCCTTCCACGAGAAATTTTTCGTCAAATCAAACACGGATTGCCAAACAAATGTGCTGTGGATGGGCCGCTTTACGCACTACGATTGTTGTGCGTGTATGCTTGAGCCACTGCGAGAGACAGAGATGCAAATATGTTCGTTGCAGCATTTTCTGCAGAGCATTTTCGGTATGCTTGAATGCTGACGGACAGTCTCAAGTTGGCAGTTGGCAGGTCAAGTGTATTGGCCATATACAATCTGCATAAAATGGATAATCTTAATGTGAACCCGACTTCAGAAGTGGGATCAGTGCCAACTCCTGCATTTTCTGAAGATCAGTGGCGTACTATTATGGAACTGCAGAATCGCAATATCGTCGAAATGTGTAAAGCTATGCAAGCGTCTGTGCGTCCACAAAATCCAAGTGGTTTTGCCAAAATTTAACCCAGATGTAACTGGAGCTGATGCGACTCAATGGTGTGCAACGGCAAACATTATTATGGACGAACAGCAGATTGATGGCAGCGCACTTATCATGATGTTAAGTAGTTGCATGCAGGGCAGTGCTTCGGCGTGGCTTGCACAGATCTGCTATCCCGGCATCAATTGGGAGCAGTTTAAAGAACTATTTATACAGCGTTTCGAGATTAAGGAAACGCCGGCAGCTATGTTCCTGAATCTGTTAAACAGCCGTCCAGCCCACAACGAGTGCCCTGCAGTGTACGCAAGCCGTATGGTGACGTCATTGACCTCAAAATGGCGCAATATGAACGCCGAGGAAATAGCTGTATCCACGGTACTTGCGCGTATGGCCAACTTCGACAACCGTTTGCAGCGTATGGTGTTTTCGTCAAATGTACAAACTAGAAGTCAACTCCAGATGGAACTGAAAGCATTTACATTTGACAAAAAGCGGAGTGCTGGAAGTACTGATGGTAATAGCGGCGACTACAAGCGAGCCAAAATTGTGTGCCACTTATGCAAGAAACCAGGACATAAAATGGCGGAGTGTAAATTGAAGCGGTCTGAATCGGAGAATAAACAGGATCGCGATTTGCAGAATGTGACCTGTTACCGGTGTGGACAACTTGGGCATCTTGCGAATCGGTGCACGAACAATGCAGCTAAATCTGGAGCAGTTACTAAGAAGAAATGTAATCAATGTTTTGTGGCTGAGCCAAAAGGAGTTTTGACACACCAGGGTGAGATCTTTCCTATTTGTTTTGACTCTGGAGCAGAATGTTCGCTTATTCGAAATAGTGTTGCCGATAAATTTGATGGCAAACTTATTAATAATATTGTCATAATACGAGGTATTGGCGACGCTGGCATTACCAGTAAGCTACAAAAGCTATCTAAATGCATTATTAATGGAAATATTGTAGAAATACTGTTTCACGTCATAGCAGATAAGCATCTCACAAATGATATTGTAAATGGAAGGGAAATCCTTAGTCAAGGATACGAAATCATCTTGACACCTGATAAATTTGAATTTGTTAAGTCTAAATCTGTAAGCGTATGTAAAGTATCTGAGCCATCTGCCTTGTTACTTAATGTTGATACTGAAATGGTTGGTAATGACAAAGAAAACTTAATTAAATTACTTAAAGACTATTCAGCTGCATTTATTGATGGAATCCCTTGCACAAAGGTTAATACGGGTGAAATGACTATTAGATTAATTGATCCAAACAAAACTGTGCAGCGGCGTCCATATCATTTGAGTCCAAATGAAAAAGAAATTGTACGTGAAAGGATAACAGAATTGTTAAACTGTAACATTATTCGACCTAGTTGTTCTCCCTATGCTAGCCCTATACTCTTGGTTAAAAAGAAGAACGGATCCGATCGACTTTGCGTTGACTATCGTGAACTGAACAGCAATACTGTTTCTGACAGATATCCCTTACCACTTATCAACGATCAGATTGCTAGACTTGCGGGTGCAAAATATTTTACTTGTCTGGATATGGCTAGTGGATACCATCAGATACCCATTCATCTCGATTCTGTTGAATATACCGCGTTTGTTACACCTGATGGGCTCTATGAGTATCTGACAATGCCATTTGGCCTCAAGAACGCCCAGTCTGTTTTTCAGCGAGCCATTATAAACGCATTGGGAAATCTTGCATATTCTTATGTAATGGTCTATATGGACGATATAATGGTGGTGTCATCTACCATAGAATTAGGTATGGAAAGATTGAGGATTGTGTTGGATGTATTGACTGCAGTGGGATTCTCTTTTAACATAGCAAAATGTGGATTCTTAAAAACGACTGTACAATACTTGGGGTATGAGGTACGATCTGGAGAGTTAAGGCCTAATCCGCGAAAAATTCTTGCGTTAAATTCCTTGCCACCACCGCAAACAGTTCGTAGCGTAAGACAGTTTATAGGGTTGGCGTCTTATTTTCGAAAATTTTTGCCTTGGTTCTTACAGATTATGAAACCGATATATTCCCTAACTTCGAGTAAGAGTGTGTTTAATTGGAATAACGAGTTGGAAGATATTAGAAAGAATATTATTGCTATCCTTATAAATGAGCCTGTACTTGTTATTTTTTATCCACAACATCCGATAGAGTTACACACAGATGCAAGCTCTTATGGTTATGGTGTTAATGAATCGAATCAATGGTAGTCCTCATGTGATAGAGTATTTTAGTAAAACTACTTCCCCTGCAGAGTCTAGATACCATTCATACGAATTAGAAACTTTGGCTGTGGTAGAATCCGTTAAACAGTTCCGGCATTATTTAGTTGGCCGTACGTTTGTAGTGTATACTGATTGTAATTCTCTTAAATCATCGCGGACAAAGATTGATCTAACACCTAAGGTGCATCGTTGGTGGGCGTATTTGCAGTCGTTTTATTTCAAAATCGAATATAGAGAAGGAAAACGCATGGCGCTGTGGATTTTTTTATCGAGAAATCATATTCAGGAAGCCACCAAAGTTGAAAAGTCTTTAGTCCCTGAAAAGCGTGTAAACTTGGCAGAAATATTAAGTGACTGGCTTGCTGCTGAACAGCGCCAAGATTCTGAAATTACTGATATTATTAACAAACTTAACTCTAAAGAGTTGACAGATGATGTTGCGCAGACTTATGACTGAACTGCTTAACTTTACACATGTGAAGTTGGCTGCGAAAACATTAAGTAAAATCAGCTGTTGTCTTCAAACGAAATTACTTAGTGAACGACCCAATAGTTGATTTTGGGTTCCATTTAAAATTTATTATCAGCTGTATTCAAATGCCATGGCGGATACCGTTCGCAAGCTCGCGTGGAACGCTCCAAATTTATCACTTCATTGCGCAGTGGATCCGTCAGAGACCAAAACGCAAAAAATTTATGTCGTAGGATTTAAACAATATGTAAACAAATTGTCTCTTAAAAGTCCAAGCTTCTAATTGGCATATGGAATTTTTTGGAAATCTAACGGTACTTTCTAAAAATAGCATTGCCAACATGAACAATTTGCAACGCAGCTGCGCTTGAAACGTTTTTTCTATTATTGGTTGCATTCACCAGGTTACCGCTCCATGGATCGCTCACCCGATAACCGATGAAAGCAACCCTTCGCTCCATGTAACCTGGTGAATGCGTTTGATACATTTTGCAACTTGCAACAGTCTTTTATGCAGAAAGTCTTCAAATAATTAATTTTTAAAATGCATACAGTTATTTTTGATTTATTTGTTTACAATTTTGAATTGAAACCAGCTGTTTTTATCGACTATCGATGAATGCAGCGGAAAAAGCAGCGATGGATCAGAAAAATTGTATGATACATGCGCTGCAATTTTATGATGCATTCAGGGTTGCTTTCATCGGTTATCGGGTGAGCGATCCATGGAGCGGTAACCTGGTGAATGCAACCATTGGCTGCGTTCACGGCCGTTGCGCTTCATGGAGCGATTAACCGATAACGATTATTTTGCTCAAAAATGCAACCCTAAATGTAGCATAACTGTAAAATCTCGTGGAGCGCTTGTACCATTAAATTTTTACGCTCCAATGGATAAAATTATCGCTCCATGCAGCGACAACATATACAAACATCTGTTTAAATTTGAAAATGTAAACAAATAAATAATAAATACTTGGTTAATATTTAAAAATGAATTATTTGAAGACTTTTTACATCCAAGCCTTTTGCAAATCGTAAAAAAATGCTATTTAAAGATGGTTATCAAATATTTGGACCAAAAATTTTGTAATCTAAATATCTATGTATATTTATTTTATTATTCCTTGTAATAATTATTCTATTTATTTATGTAAAAATAAAAAAAATCACTATGTATAGCGCTGACTTTGTTGATGGACATGGACAAACCAGAAGAAAAGAAACAAAAAACGGAGTGCAAATTATTATTATAATGTTCTGTATGGAGCTTTATTGAACTATTCATTTATTTCTTGTCATCCACTGCAACAAATAACAATTAAATTAATAATAACCACCCATTTTATTTGCTTAAATAGGTACTTTCGCGCCAAATTTCCAGCTGTATGCAAATGTCATGGAGCGCAGCGTTCACAAAATCCAAATTTATCGAGTTATCGCTCCATGGAGCGATTAACCGATAACGATTATTTTCCCGAAAATTGCAACCCTAAGGCCTAAAACATAGTGCGCGCTGAGACGAAGACGAAGACGAAGCTGAAGACGAAAAACTGTGCACGAACGATTTGTATGAATTCGCTCGTTCGTAAACATAGTGCGCGCTGAGACGAAGACGAAGATGAAGACGAAACGCAAGCGATAATCTAGAAACGGTGCAGTACAGCATTTGAAGACGAATCGCTTGCTTTTCAGCCGTTTATTTTGAAACATTTTTGCATTTACGTCAGATTTAGTTTTTCAGCTGGCATATTAAGGCTTTTATTGTCAACTTTTTTATAATGCTAGGTTAATTTTGTGCCAACATATAATCAAATGTTCTCTAATCATCAAAAATCTACACCTATCTCAAAAATCTTGAAAACAATAAACACCACAGCAACCACAATAATAGGGCTACTGACTTGTAATTTGGCATGTACATAGTCTATGGTATTCTTCATCGATGCTATATGATTATTTATGATTTGAATTAGAAATAGCGAATATATGCAAGAGACAATCTTTTTCAAAATGCGTATATGTGCCACTGCGGCCACAATAATAAAGCTACAGACTTGCAATTTGGAATGTACGTAGCCTACAGAATTATCCATCGATGCTGTAAATTACATTACAATCTGACAAGAAACAGCTAAGTTATGTAACAAACCATTTTTTTTATAAATGTATGTAAATCCCACAACAGCCACAGTTTAAAAGCTATAGACTTGGGATTTGGCATGCACGCAGCCTTTGACATTATCCGTCACTGCTGTGAATTACATTACAAACGGTAAAGAAACAGCGAAGATAGATCAGACAAAGAAACCACCTAGATCTTGCAGACTATAAGAGCTAGAAATACCATTTTTGGGTATTTATGTTCTCCTATGCAACCATCAGATCAAGTTAGTATGGGTTTTTTGATAACTCCTCTTATTCCTCCGCTAACCGAAAAACCAATTTAGCAACAGTTTGCAATGTAAAAGCTTCAGTTTTAAAGCTAATGATATGGGATGTGGCATGTACGTAGTCTATGACAATACCCATCGATGCTGTGAATAACATTACGATCGAATAAGAAACAGCGAAGAAAACAGGAAGTACAGGGTCTCCTCGGTCGGTTGCGTCCGACTGTAGCTCCGTCCTTACTGGTTTTGTGTATTTTATGAAAGTCTATATTAAGTTTGGGTAAAGTTTTGGTTGTGTTCCAAGAAAATGTAGAAATAGATTTGTATGTCATTGTGTTTGTCTTACTTTTAAAAAGTTAAATTTTATAAAATTGCATTTATAAAAATTATTGTTTATGTTTATATAAAATTATTGGGCAGTTTCCCTTTTAATTGATCAACACATGTAAGCAGCGCATTCGCGATTTTTTCACGCTCAGCCCGGCATGACCCTTTGCAGGTGGTTAAAGTTTTTTTCTTTGTTGGGTATTTTCACCTGACAAGCAATTTTAAAGTTAAGCTTTTGTGAACCATATTTACTTCCAAACAAAATCCCAACTTCGTACAACCATTATTTCGAGTTTGCGCGTTAGAGAGTTCTATAGGAGCTATAAGATATAGTCAGCCAATGTGGCAATTTTTTTTTATAATATATTTAGATTAATTTTTTAAGTTTTTGGTGAAAATTTCATAACGATATCTCCACTAGAAGTATTTATGGCCGCGGCTCCATACAAGAGGATCCACTGTGCATTGAGCGCTTTTTTGTCCGTAAACTTTCTTTGGAACCAAAGATCTCCGCCCAGTATTCCCATTTTCAAGTTTGCGTCCACCTGTGTATCATGTTTCTGTTTGCAGAGTGTTGCAGCGGTTTGAGGGTTTCCAGGCCTTTCTTTTATTGATAGTTACAAAGGACCTGTTGAAAATAGTGGTTTTTATCTGCATATCGCTCATTTACCAGAAGAGTATCATCACTCAAAAAAGTGCATTTCGACATAAACGCGCTGTGTATCTCCATACAAAGTGGAGCGACGTATACACTTTTCACGCTGTGTCTATTGAAGATAGGATAATGAAATTTTGACACAAGATACATTAATAACCAACGAACATTACTACACCATTAACTGAAAAATTGCGTTTTTTACTTATGACACTCTTCTGGTAAATGAGCGATATATAATTTGATACAATACATTCCGAATATGGGTGATCTTGCTCATATAGTGACATGCCACGCCTTCTTCTGCGTGTATGTATGTAGAGCTACAAAAAATATACAATACCCAAGAAATAGATAAATACAACTTTAATAAACACATACCTATAGATAGTGCCTTTTTTTATTTATCAAATTGTACAGAATTTAATTGGGTCTCACACGTTTAAATAGTATATACATATAATTATAAAGAATGGTAATGAACGTATGTATTGTATGCATAAGCATTTATCAAATACGGTTTGTAATTTCTTATTATGTAAAGCTTGCAAATAGGTAATTTTTTTTAATTTTCATGTTATACAGTTACAAACTACAAATGCTTGGATATGAGAGTTTCATGTCTTCAATAGGAAGTATAAGCAGCTAACAAAAATTAGTTATATATATATATGCATTCTGTGTAATACATGTATCAAATATGTACTTATACTTACTTATTTATTTTCGTATTTTATTTTTATTGATGTTTCATTCACTTATTTTGTAATTAATTTGTCAATTAAAATGTCAATAATGCTTAAAATATTGAATATTATAAATTTATAAATTCAAGGTTTAAAATATTTTAATCATATTCAATAAAATAAATTATTTAAACAGTAAAGTTAAGCATATTCCCTAAATGTGTCCCTTTCTACTAAATTATTTTATACTTTCTTTAATTTCTCCATGTCTTTCTTCAAAGCAGTCTAGAGATATTGTTAAGGTATTGTGTTCTTAAAATTCTGAGCATGCACATTATTAAGGTTAGTATTTAAAATTTTTATTTATATTTTTAATAAGCTTATAAAAATATAGACATAGTTATAGGTTTCAGTTGTAAATAATAAAGCTAACACACAATTCATTAACACAATATATGTATATACTTCAGTGTATGTATGTATGTATATATTTAAATGTATATAATGGTCTCTTCTAAGTCAGTCGTATTTAATCGTTTATTATTTATGCCAATTTGAATAGAAGTTTAAAATAATCTAGGCTTTGTCACAAAAATCTCGATAACCAACATGATAAAGCATGGTATGCATTCATAGCATTATGTTAGTATGCTAAAATTAATAACATTGCATAACTTTCAGAAAATTACTAGTGATACGGGTGCAGCAAACATGCAAACATAAAAATATGAATACAGTAATCTGTCCTTTACGTTAATTCAAAATATGAAATTGTAATACGTATGTATTTTTATTAGAATTGTTTATAAACACATGTAAGTACAATTATTTTCTTATGCGGATATATATTCTTATTTAAATTAAACTCGAATTGCAAATCAAGTATGACCATACGCATAATTATAATGTTTCGATTGGGAAGCCAACTATAAAAAACAGTATTCAAATTATGAATACTAACAAAATTCAAGCGAGCCATATACATATAATTTATATTATTTACCCAATACGAAATTGAAATAAATTTGAAATTTAAATATCTGTGAAAATTTATCTTAACTAAGCAAATACTTTATTTTCTGGGTCTCTTTTGAGACTGATTTATGTATACTATTTATAAATTGTTTTTTTTTTATATTTGAATTACATAAACATACGATTGTTTTTGATTGATTAATAAACAAATTGAAAGAGAATCCTTTAATCCCTTAAGTCTGCATATATTTTAAATCCATTATGTATATTATATGGTTAAAAAACACTATTAATACTTAAGACTTCTACGAAGTCGGTATCATTTTTTTTATTAATTCGCTGTAGGTTTTTTCTTACATTTCCAATTTCGATATTCCCTTATACATGTACAAAATCGAAATTCTATACATATGGTTAACAACGCGCCAAATACACTTGGTAATTATTTGCCATATTAGTTTAATTCGTATGCCTTTAATATAGATTTAGATATTTATTTTTTGCTTTAATTTAATTTTGCTTTATTTGATTCAATAACAGTTATCAAAAATATAAACTACGTTAAAAATGATTTCTGTGTATCTGTTCGATCATGTTTTACTTAACTTGTGCTGACAGTCTCAACTTATACCACCATCTTAATTCCAAGCAACACCAAAATGAATTATTCCCTTTACTGCTGTATATGTACTTAAACCCTATATAAGTATATATACACGAATGCATACGTTGATAATCGTAACTGAACTTTTGCAGTTACAATAGTTTGGCTTTAATATTCGCCTACTCCTACTAATACTAGTAGAGAGTTGGTACATAGCACGGTATGCTATATATTTAATTTATTTTTAAATTTATAATTTTTGTCGTTTAATATACCTCTTTGCTTCATTATTATTTGAATGAGACCCCGAAACTAATCACAAATGGCGGCACATGCATCCAACTACAATTAGTAAAAATTTCAAACACACATGTAAAATATAAGTATTTATGTATGCATTAAGTTTTAGATTCAATAATATATAATATTTCTAAGATTCCACACTACAATACCTGGGTCACAGATTTTACATATACATACAATAATGTATTAATACAGAGTACAGTAGATTGGCGGTATAAAATGATTTACAATAAATTTTAATTATTTTCTCCCATAAAATTTTTTTGTTTATATTCTAATATATATTTTATGTAGACTTTAATAATTACATTAATGAATAGCATAATTTTTAGTGTTTACTTTAAGAAATAGGTTTTATGCTTTAGTTTTTTTGTAATATTTGTAAATACCTTTTAAAATAAATATACAAATGTTAAAAAAAATAAATGTTTCTTGTTAATTCAGTACAGTCTATTAGGTTCTCAATTACTAAAATATATATTTGCAGTAGTGCATAAAATTGTTCGTCAAATGAAAATTAGAAAAATAAAAACACAGCAATTAGTTTGTTTGAAACTATAACAAATATTTTAATGTATGGATTTCTATATTATAATAATATTTATTACGAATTTATTTATCATATGCATATTAGCACAATATTCAAAGTATATTTTTTTTAACAATTTAAACGTAAAAATATGTTAAATATTTAAATGCTTTTGGAAATGTATTGATTTCACATTAACTATTTCTATTTTGTGCGCGTTTTTAAATGTTAACAAAACAATAATAGATACTATTTCATATTTATTGAAAGACTATACTAACTCGACAATACAAATACGCAAATATGGAATTACTCAAAAAATGTTGTCACTAATGAATATATAAAATACAATTATACAATAAATTAATACATAGTCTTTTAGTAAATAAGCCGTATATTAATAAAAATAAATACATAAATAACTTTCTATAGTGTTATTGATACTTATTTATTTTTTAAGCAATAATAAATACCATCATTACTATTATGCTTGGCTTTATTTTATTTTGTTTTTTTTATTAACAATTGTAAGAATATAAAAATTTTAACAGTTTCAGTTTTGGTGTCAAGTAAAATTTCTCACAAAAAATTTACAATACTTTGTTTTCCTGTTCAATAGTTACACATATAACATAAAAAGTACTAACAAGCAATAAAATTAACATATATCCCTGCAACGCAAAGAAAATAGGAAAAATATACAGTAAGAACTTAGATACAAAAAAAGCGTACCATCTGCACATAAATAATCTTTTGTAAAATGCAAAATTTTAATACAAATGGTTAAATTAACATATAAATATCTAACCGAATGAAATCCAAACTATACATATAATTTATATATGAAACATAATAAATATATGTATACGAATTATGAATATATTATATATGTATATAAATAATAGGTATATATCGCTCATTTACCAGAAGAGTGTCATAACTCAAAAAAGTGCGTTTCGAGATAAACGCGTTTAAAGTTTTCAAGCGCCGTGTAACTCCATACAAAGCGGCGCGACATATTCCCTTCTCACGCTCTGTGTATTGAAGATAAGATTATTATATAATTCTGACACAACATAGATTACTAACTAACGAACATTACCGCATCAAAAATCGCGTTTTTTGAGTTATGACACTTTTCTGGTTAAATTTGCGATATGTATATAAATAATAGGTATATATGTATATAATTAATATTCAATAAGTTTTTTAAATTATAATATAAACATTTTGTAAATGCTGTTCCTGTTACTGTTGCGTTTGTAGTCTCAAATGTTCATATTTGCTTGCTTTCCGAACAATTCAAATTAATAATTATCTCTACATCTTGCAGCAAACACACTACCACACCTCAAATAATACCCGATTCTTGGACCCTCGAGTTCGATATATTTATTTATGTTTTAAACTATATATTACCGCCTTTTGATTGGAACACATGAAAAGTTCTTAAAGTAATTTCTAAAATAACAAACTTAATCGCGGCACAATTATAAGAGAATGCATGTAATTTATAAGTTACTTAAATTTATATTCGCAAAAAAAATACATTATTGTTCTCATAAATAGAAGTTATTTTTTACAGTTATAATATATTTTTGTTTGATAGAAAAATTTACAAATATTTATTTGTATATATATTCATATTTATAGCTAATTATAAAATAATCATTATCATAAATAAATTTTTCAAGTCTTCTGCACTGATTGCCAACCTTTTTGTTTTTGTTTTGATTTCTTATTTCGTTTTTTGAAAAAAAGGCTACAAAAATCAATTCATAGCTTTTTCAATTTAGCAGGGAAAATTTAGTTTCTTATAGTTATTTTTATTTTATTTGTTTTTTTTAATATAAATTTTAATATAAATTGAATATGAATATTTAACTTAATTGCCAACATATAAATTAATCTTACATTTAATAACAATTGCCATATTTTCTTGAGCGTCGTCTTTTAAAGCAGGTTGCTTGATAATGCCAAACTTAAACAAAGAAAAAAATAATTAATAAAAATTTTGATGTACACACATACTGATTTATAAACTTGTTTGTATGCACAAATATATTAAATAGTACAACAATTAAGATTAACAATTTCAACTATATTCAGTGCGTTTAGTTTTGTTTACAAATCTGTAGTCTCAGTTTTTGCGTATTTATACTTTGTCTGGCTTTTATGTATTTTCAATTTATAATAGTAAGATAAAGAAAGCGAGTGTAAAGAATTATATTATTTTGTGGGAGTTATTTAAAATAGTAAATAGTCATTCATAATCAATAATAATACAATATTAATAATAATCGTAATGATAATAATAAAATTATATAATATTCATAATAAAAATACTTATATGCATATAAATAATATTCAGTAGTCAATAATTTTTATTAAATATAAAACATAAAAACAGTTTAAAATATGTATGTATATAAAAAAAGAAACTATTCGCAACGTTTTTAAATTCAATCATTGAAAAACAACAAATTATTTAAAGAAATATGAATAAAATTAATTACACCCGAATTAATCTCGTAAATCATTAAAATAGCCCTTCAATTTTATTATTTTTTATATGAACTTATTTTTTTTTAATTTTTTTTAGCAACAAGACAAGAAAACGTAAAATGTGGAGGGAATTTTTGTTGGTATTATATTTAATATTATCATGTAACAAAATGCATTAACGAATTTTGCACTGCCAATGAGCTTTACAGTACACCCTTTTTTAATTTGTTAAATAAATTTTAAGGGAAATACAAAATAGTAACAGCAAAACTAATTCACGAATAATAATACAAAGAGAACATAAATAAATAAAAAGAAAAACAAAAATCAACAATATTTAAAATAGTACTCATGTAGATCAATAATTTATATTATAAAAGAACGTTCCTGCTATATTATAAATGAGTCAGAGAGAATATCTTAAGCAATGAAAAATTTTAAATTGACAAGAGATAACCACCCGCAACACATAATTATTTAGTTGGGATTTTTTAAATATATAAAGTAAGCTTCTTTTGTTCATTTCCATACAAAATTCCTGGTTTGTTTCTTCTGTGTTTTTTTTTTTAATTATTAATATTTTATGGGGCTCTCTGCTTACATACCCACGGGTGCCAGCTGGACATATCGGTAGATATATAGTCGATAGTCTTTACTGGCGAGGACAACACTTCCATCATCCATGAGTGCAACATCAAAACATTGGGCGTGTTTAACCTTTGACTCAAGAGCTGAGATCAGCTGACCATCTTGTGTAAAGATGGTTAGATTGAAGTTGTTATGATTGTCTGCAATAAGAATTTCTCCATTGGTATTGATGCCGACACCAATAGGGTAATTGGTTATGCCCTCGCCACCAATTTGTCGTAGGTATTGACCTTCATAATTGAACACCTTTACACAATGCGCTCGATTATCGCTAATGAAAATTTCTTGCTTGTCGTTGACCACAACGCCATTGGGGAATTCCAGATGCTTGGAACAACCGAATTTGTGTAAAACATTGCCATTTTGATCAAAGATGATAACACGCATCACTTTGCATTCGACAACAATGATACGGCCCTTATTATCGACAGTAACGCCACGAGGATGTTGTAATATTGTGGCACCAAATTTTCGTACAAATTGTCCGTATTGATTGTAAATTTGAATCTGATGTGTAGGTGAACGTTCAGTGACTATAATATCGCCTGAGTTACGCACAACTGCAACACGATTTGGATACAAAAGTTGGGAATCGCGCTTGCCGCACTCCCCAAATTGAAATTTAAATCGTCCTTCCTTGTCAAATATCTGTATCCGATGATTATTTGTGTCCGCCACAATGATATCATTTTGGGCATTCACAGCAACACCACTTGGTTCTGTAAATTGGCCCTCCATTACGCCAAACTCGCCAAATTTACAGTGATATATCATTTTTTGTCGTTTAATTTGTGATTTTGGTGGATATATGGAAGCCGATAGTAGCTTGTTGGTCAAATCCAAAAGAGACTCGCTGCTAACAGTACTATTGTTACTATTAGTATTGAGAGTAACGGATGGGAGACTTGCAAAAGCATCAACAATTGTAGAATTGCCGTTTGCAATTGTTGTAACAGATCCTGTAGTTGTGTTAAATAAGTTATCAGTGCCGCCATTACTCCATTTCTCATAAGGGTTGTAGTGTGCTAAGTTTGTAGAGCGCTTTGACACTAAATCACCAAAGTGTTGCAGCTCGTTAATATTTCTCTCGCGTCCACCAAGTAAAAGGCATCCGCTGCTATTTGAATAAGCACTTCCATTAGTGTGGTTGCTGGTATCCAGCAAACTACTTAATCCCAATCCTGGAAGCAATTGTTGCTGCTGCCCGAGATGCTGATGTTGTTGATGGTGGTGATGACTGCCGGTACTGCTTGCGCTACTGTTGCTAGCACTCTGTGTTGGCCTGGCAATGGGTGGCTGTTTACCATGATTATAACTATGGTTGATGTGAGATTGGGCAAGACTGAAGCTAGGCTCAGCACTACTAATATTAACAGTGCCATTACTACTGCCGTTACCGTTGCTAGCGCGAATATAGCCGAATGTGTTTCGCACACCTGCCTGTATCGACTGATAGTTGGAGATAAACTCTAGTTCGAAGGGCGCACCTGTCATATCCTGTATCCCAGCTTGCAACTGCTGCTCAAGAGTCTTGCGCAGTAGCAACGCTTCTGCCAGCAATGGGGAGTGTATACCGTTGGCAGGAGCACGATCGACTGCTTCACAGGTTGCCAGACCCTTGTCAATGAGCTCCCTTGTGCGTTGTGACCATATTGCATTACCGTTGACTTTGGCTGAATAAAACGCCTCGAGCTCCTTAAGTAACTCAGCTCTTCGCTCATCTAGCATTGAGGTAAAAAACTGATGTGTCTCGTTCAGTTCATTATGAGCTTTTTGATATTGGGCTTTAACCTTAGTCAAATTTTGCTCAGCGTTGGTAGCAATGGTTACGATGTCACCAATTTTTCCACGAATATCTACCAACAATGTCTGTAACGCTGTCTCATTATGGGTATTAGTGACTGCAATTGATGATGTAGGTGATTGCACGTTTTCTATCTCATGCAATCCCACCGAATGGTCTTGTACGATACACTCTTTGCATACCAACGAGCAGCACGTGCGACAGCTAAATTTCAACAGTTCCTGCTTGTGACGTGTACAGAATAGTTGCCGCTGCTGTTGTTGTAAGTGGCTTCCATAAATGCATTCATTTTGCTGTTGGTTGTCCTGTGAATTGTTAGCTGCGGCTGCTGCTGCAAGGACGATTTTAGATAGTTGTGACATTGGTGGCTGTTGTTGTGCGTCTGTAATTTGTGACGGTTGTTGCAGCTGATGTTGTTGCTGTTGCAACAACATTGTAAGAGAACTGGCATATTTAAAGTCGCTGGAAGCTGGGTTGTTGCTGATATTATTACCACCACTACTTGCTGCGTCAAAGCCTTTAATCAAGCAGACATTGTGTCCGTTGAAACAGTGCATAAATTCATGTGCAGTCACACAATTGGCACACAGATAACTTTGACAATCGAAACACTTAGCAACTGCATCGCTGCATTTGCTTTTGCAGGCAGTGCAACGTCCTGGAGCCATATGGATACTGTTAGTACTGCTGTTGCTACTTTTGCTACTAGTGCTACTGTTGCTATTTGTGTTGCAGTTAGCGACTTTGCCTGCACCAACAACCAAACTGCTGATACTATTGTTAGCAGTGGACAAATTACTGCCTATAACTCCAGGGCCACTACTAGTTACATTGGAGCTACTAATGTCACTGCTACTAGTACTCCCACATCCGCTTAACCCACTTGTGGATGAGCTAGACGATGAGGATGAAGATGAGCAGGAAGATGAACTGGCAGATGAACTTGAAGAGACTGAAGTGGAAATCGGATGGTGTCCATTTATTCCACTCACATCCTGTCGCGTTTTTACACTGACTTGTGTTCCAGATATGTAGTCTTCACTGCAGATAGCTGAATCGCTGGCAGGGGGAGAGGAGCCGCTTAACGTCAAGGGTGAGTCCGAAAGATATCCAGCATGTTCATACGATTCTATCGAATTTGCCCCACGCATGGAGTCTAGCGATGGAGTCGGCGAAGACGCCATATTCGGTTTGGTTCTTAGATGATTCTTTATGTCTATTGATCCTTTCGAGTCCTTCGCTTTTGTTGATATCTGTACATGTAAAGATATTAAAATTTATATAACTGCATTACCAAATGGAAATTATTTATTAAAGTTTTGGTCGAAAAATGTGTATGAAGGTCGGAATCTTTGAATGCGGCCAAACCGATCATCGTTAACATAGTGCGCTCTGAGACGAAGATAAAGACGAATCTTCAAACTAAAGACGAAAAACAGTGCACGGCAATTTAGTATATGAATTCGCTCGCTCATCAACATAGTGCGCGCCGAGACGAAGACGAAGGCTATATCGACTCAGCTCGTCATCCTGATCAAGAATATATATACTTTGTGAGGTTTTTGCCTGTTATATACATTCTGACAATGTTAATAACCCTATTTTTACCATTTTTCAATGGGTACAGGGCATAAAAATTTGGACGGTGCAGTAGTGTTTATTGACCGATTTTAATGCGCTTTTCAGCATAGGTAAATACTTTATATTTACGCTTGTTATTCGGTTTTTACCAGAGCTTGCAAATAACTGTCGACCGTTTCTCGTTGTCTGCAAATAACTGTTTTTTCCTGACTCTTTACGAAAAGACTCAGAGAGCAACCGATTTATGGGTTCTTGAATGAGCTCGCTCGCGCTCAGAGCGAAACCGGTTTTTAGACCCTTTACTTTAAAAAAGTAAAAAGGGTCTATTAGTTTAGTGCAAAGAGGAAATGTGTGTAACACCCAGAAGGAGGCGTGGCAGACCCCACAAAGTATATATATTCTTGATCAGGACGACAAGCCGAGTCGATATAGCCCTGTCTCTCTGTCCGTCTGTATGAACACCTAGATCTCAGCAACTATAAGAACTAGAGACACCATATTCGGTATTTAGGTTCCCCTATTCAGTAAGCAGCACGAGTTTGTTTTAGATTTTGGATACCTCTCCCCCTTCCCCCGCAAACCGCAAAAAGCTGGTGTAGCCACAGTTTTAAAGCTATTGATTTGTAATTTGGTATTTAACTAGTTTATGACATTCTCTATCAACGCTGTGAATTTTGTTTCGATCGGATAAGAAACAGCGAACATATGCCACAGACAATTTGCCGCACTAGGCAGAGGGGGGGTGGTGTGCTTTGCATACGCGGGTAGCTTAGTGTGTGTGCGTCTCATTGTGTTTGTATGTACATATACTCAAAGTAAAGGGTCTCCTACAGTCGGTTACGTCCGACTGTAGCCTCCGTCCCACTGACCTGCCCCGTCCCTATATTTAAAATTTATTTCTATTCTGTTTTGTTCTGGTTGATCCAAGACCGTTTTGTCGTGTGCAGTGAAGCAAAAAGTCTTTTGCGTATGTATTGGTATACATTTACACACATAGGCAAGCAAATCGTTGAACGGCTGTTTTGCAGACGAAATATATTAATTGCGATTGTGAATTGAGTGTGTAAAGCTGGGAAATATTTGTTGTGCAAAATAGGAAGAGATATTAATAAACAAGTGCACCAATTCTTCAAATTTAATTTGGAAGAGAACAAATCAGTTTGCTGTGTTTGTGGTATTAAATTGCACTGCTCATTGAAAGAGCGACATACAAAGAGCTCAACGAAAAGCGCTCAACAGAAAACATAAATGACGACAGCAAGAGTCTCTTGCTCAGAGCAAGAGCGAGAGAGTATGAACTTTTTCGATTGTGTTCGCAACGAGAGCGCAAGAAGAAAAACGGTCGACAGTTATTTGCAAGCTATGGTTTTTACCGAATGGGCGTAAATAAAATAAACTTTATCTGCCACTTCATCTGCGCCTACCAACTTCTGAAAATAGAATTTATGTAAAAACATTTGTGTCTCTTAAATTGGCGAATGGATTTTATTTTATTCATTGTAAGCGGCAGGGGTCTGGCATCTGGCATTTGAAATAAACTTGATCTGCTTACGTTATTTATCTTCATACATGTCAAAATTAGCAGCCTTACCTTTTCTAGTTTCCAAAATCGAAGCGTTCATACAAACGGACAGACAAACAGACACACATGGCTATATCAACTCAGCTCTTCGCCCTGATCAAGAATATATGGGCATTTCCACAGTCGCGAACAGGTCAATTCGTACGCGTTCAAAACAAAAAAAAACGGTAATAAGGAAGCGATTTATTTTCTTTTGAAAGGCTTAACATATAGCATTTTATTAACTCTTTCATTAGTGGAAAGATTGATTTTGGCTAACTTTTCATTTTTAAGGAAATTGCAAAATTCAAGTGATTTGCACGGGACAAAAAACGGAAGTGGCATGTGAGGTCAACCAATTCAATCGCCAATTTCAGCGAATCCAGTGGCAATATTTCAGTGCAACAAATTTGAAACTCTTTTTTTTTTTAATAAATTAGAAGTAAATTAGCACGGGACATCGCACATATGAATTTATTACCATCACATTTTTATGTTATTGTTATTGTTGTTGTTGGAAATATTTAAGGAACAAATGGTAAATATGTTTTTAAATTAACAAAAAATAGTGAATTTATTTATTTTAACATAACAGGAGTGATTTTGAAAACAAATGACAAAGCATGATGCTTCTGTTTGAGATGTTGTTTTAAAAACAAAAAATGCCCAAAAAAACATAAAAATTACAAAAAACTCGATTGCGCGACTTAGCATTAGAATATTTTGAAAACTATAATAGATTTTTTAAAATTTGTTAAATTTGAATATTTTTTAATGTTCAAAATGTTAAAAATATAATTTTCAGCAGCTTTTAATTTTTTGGCCGCGGTGGACCTTTCTGTGGAAATGCCCATATATAGTTTGTGGAATATGCCACGCCTTTTTCTACCTGTTAGATACATTATGACAAAGTTATTAATCCTGTTATTCCCATTTTCAATGGGTACATGGTAAAAAAAAAGAGCAGCCACCGAGATCTTTGAAACCAAAAGAGCTAGAAACATAATTTTTTGCTATTTATATTGTCCTATGCAAGAATCAGATCAAGTTTGTTTTAGATTTTTGTATTCTTCCGCTAACCGAAAAAAAATTTAGCAACAGTTTTCAGTTTTTATTAAAGCTTTAGTTCGTTGTAATTCGCAATGGTCGGGCTTGTATGGAGCTCTAGTAGAGATATCGTTATGAAATTTTCACCAAAAATCTAAAAAAAACCAGTAAGGACGGAGCTACAGTCAGACGCACCTGACTGTAGGTAGGAGACCCTGTACTTTGTGTTTTCTGCGCTGTTTCTTATCCGATCGTAATGTAATTTACAGTATCGGTGGAGAATGTCATATACTACGTACATACCATATCCTAAGTCATTAGCTGTTAAACTGTAGCTTTAAAATTGAAAACTGTTGCTAATTTGGTTTTTCGGTTAGCGGAAGAGTGGAAGGAGTTTTCAAAAAACCCAAACTATCTTGATCTGATGGCTGCATAGGAAAACACAAATACCAAAAAATGGTATTTATAGCTCTTATAGTCTGCAAGATATAAGTGGTTTATCTGTCTGCCCTATCTTCGCTGTTTCTTTTCCGTTGAAAATGTAATTCACAGCATTGATGGATAATACCATAGGCTGCGTACACGCCAAATCCCAAGTCTATAGCTTTTAAACTGTGGCTGTTGTGGGACTTACATACATTTATAAAAAAATGGTTTGTTACATAACTTCGCTGTTTCTTGTCCGTTTGTAATGTAATTCACAACATCGACGAATAATTCTGTAGACTACATACATGTCAAATTCCAAGTTTGTAGCTCTAATATGGTGGCTGCAGTTGCACATAAATTCAGTTTGCAAAACATTGTCTATTGCATATCTTCGTTATTTCTATTTCAAACCATAATTTAATTTAAAGCATCGGTGGAGAATGTCATAGACTACGCACATGCCAAATTGCAAGTCTGTAGCTTTATTATTGTAGCTGCTGTGGGCGTTTATAGTTTTCGAGATTTTTGAGGTAGGTGTAGATTTTTGATGATTCGCGGATGAAGGAGGCGAGATATCAAAAGTTTGAAACAAACTTGATCTGCTTGCATTAGCTGACTACCTAAATCCGGAAAGGTGGTGTCTTTAGCTCTTATGGTTGCTGAGATCTAGGTGTTCATACGGACAGACAGACAGACGGACAGACGGACATGGCTATATCAACTCAGCTCGTCGTCCTGAGTCAGAATATATATACTTTGTGGGGTCTACCATGCTTCCTTCTGGGTGTTACACGCAGGATTGGTCCACTGCAGTGCACTGTGCTGGTTTCCTGCAGCAACCCATGTGATGTCGTGCAAAAACTTGCCGAGAATGCTTACGTTGGCTATTAAGTGTTGGTTTTTTTTATTTTACACTTCTTTAGATATTCGTCTTTACGAATATCTATCTTTACGGTATCAAAAAAAATTTTTAATGGTATTTTTTAATTAATTAGCGCAGCTAGATAGTGTAAATTTGACGTTTTTCGAACAATACGTCGCTCGGGAGTATCTGAAAGTCCTTTTTTTGGGCGTCCTTTGACATTATTTCTACAACATGATCTATTTTTAAGAAAATGGTATATAACACTTTAGCTTTTTAAAACTTTTTTCAACATTTTCCCTGTATACTAAGTTACACGACTTATACGGCGCTATTTTGAATTTTTAAGGGAAATTTTTGGTTTACCGCGTTCCATTATATTTTTTTTATAGTTTAAACATTTAAATGTTGCTAGAATATTTTTTTATTCCCGTGAAACTTTACTTGAAACGGAGAAATCCAACATGTCCCTATTCTATTGCATGCAAAAAAGTACACCATTTTTAGCCTCTTCAGAGAAAAATTAAAAACAAAAAATAACGGTACATTTTCAAGGTCTCCTCTTTATCTCTACAGTTTGTCTATTCTCTCTTTATCATAAAATAAAAAATTTGGTAGCAATAGCTGCAGTAGATCAAGAAAAAAATTCAACAAAACATTTAAAAATATTTGTCCCTATTCTATTGCTGGGCAGTGTATACATATACTTTGTAGGGTCTACCACGCTTCCTTCTGTCATTTGCACTAAATTAATAGACCCTTTTACTTTTTTAAAGTACAGGGTCTAAAAATTGGTCACATCGGTTGACTATATCCTATAGCTCCCATACAACCCTTTAACACGCAAACTTGAAATAACGGTCGTACGAAGTTGGGATTTTTTTATGTAAATATGGTCGACAAAAGCTTAACTTTAAAATTTTATTTCAAAATATTGATTAGAACGCTCGTCAGGTGAACTTTTGACCGGCTGCATAGGGTCTGCCGGGCTGAATGCGCGAATGCGTAGCTTGCGCTGCATGTGTTGATCAATTAAAAGCGAAACTGCCGAATATTTTTATATTTTATAATTATTTTTTTGGTGGTATTAAAAAACAAACTTTTTTCGTAGTTATGGATTTTAAGCTTGCTACAAAACATGACAAAAATTGAGTAATTGAGTCCGATTGTGTTGCAAATTTGAGCTTAAAAACGGCTTTGGTCAATAGAAGATTATTAAAAAAACCAGCACTTTAAAGCGTCTGGAATAAATTTTATTTTTAACTAAAAACATTGATAAATATTATGGTATTAATCGTTTTGGGGGGAGCTCGGGGCAAATCAACTAAAACTTTAAGTAAAATTCTAACAGACGTCCATAAATTACACCAATTAAAAGGTAACATTGATATAATATATGTAAAAAACAATTGATCGATCGAATTAAATTAATAAAAATAACCAATTTAAATACATACCTTGACCTTCAAAATGCATTCTAACTTATTAAATTATAACCAATCTAACAAAAGTTTTACCACTTTGAAATTTAAGTTTGCTACGAAAAATTCTAGCTACGCGCAACTGCATTGCAAAATTGAACACGCATTTACTGAATTCAAATCTATTTTTAGCCAGATCCATAATTTTCCAGGAAAAATCCGTCTAGCATAAAAAAGCTTGGATATTTTAGAGACGATTTTTCTACTTTTCGCGAAAAAATCTTTTTTTTTTATTTTGGAATTATGGTCCATGGGCGCAGCCACTGTGTAATTGAATAATCATTGAAATTCAAAGTACAGGGTCCTCTACTGTCGGCTACGTCCGACTGTATCTCCGTCCTTACAAATGGCTTAATAAATTCTCAGTTTCAAATTGGTTATGGAAAAATTGCAAATAAATGCATTGACTTTTATAAGGAATATACAGTCTTCATGATCCAGATGATTTACAAGCTAGGTTATGACGGCAAAAACCAATTGTCAAATAGGATTCTTAATAATTAATTACAGCATATAATATTTTTAACTAGATGGGCAATAGGCCTCTGTCACTGCGCTTAAATGATTAACACGTACAGGGTGTCCACTGTTGGTCGAGTCAAAACGTAGTGTTAACTAAAGTTTCTGTGGCTTATTATTAACATGGAAATAGTGTATATTTTATCTAATTCCAAGCTGGACATTTTTCAAGGACTCTCAATTTTTATTAATTTATGCGTTTGATTGTTAAATGCAGTTTTGGCCGGCCTTTAACCATTAAATGTTATAATCTGCAATAACGGAAAGCCTAACATTGAATTACAGAAGAGTATGAGTTCACAACTCCTAATAGGAAAAAGAAAATACCGACATTTTTAATTTTGCTTTGTAACTAGAAAAAGAAAGCGTAGCTTCAACAAAAAGTTGGAAGTGAAACCCAAACAGTTCAAATACCGGAAAAAAAGGAAATCAACCCCCGAAAATTGCGACGACATAGCAGAAATAAAGTCCATTCCATAAAGTTCAGGCGGTTGAAGTGACGGTGAGGACTGTGAGGGAGAGGCAAGTTGGTGCAACTGTCTAGACTAAATATACTTACATATATGTGTATGTATCTAGCATATATGTATGCCTACTTTAATACTCAATTACATAAATTTAGACAGTTATTACCGTATTTTTATACATTTTCTGGCTACAGGGTATAAAAATAGAAAAAAACACATACATACGCACAATAAATTAGCATTAACTTACCTCTTTTTTTTTGTTTCTTATTATTTTGTTACAATATTTTCATCTATTTATTGTTTCTTCAACTAAAAATTCTGCCAAAAATGCAAATGAGCATTTTATTTTTATGACTTTCAGTTTTTCTGAAGTTTTAAGTCGTTTTTCCTCTCTCCGTTTGTGTTTGAGTATGAATAACAATGGCAAGTTGAATATTATTTATCGTAATTTTGACCTGCTGTCAATTTATGCTGCCAATCAGACTACTGTTAATCCTGCAATAAGCCAAAGAAAGTCACGTATTTAATATTTGATTAGATATATAAATAAATATTTATTAAGTTAAAATGGGTTAACTCTAATCACTTTAACATTTAATTGAACCCGTGCAAATAAACATTTGATATGATACTGACGCAGACAGCTGCAAAACTAAATTTGCGTATTATTCGGCTACCCGGGTAAAGCTGCCAACATGCACAGTATTTTTGCTGCCGCCCTATTGTAACATAAAGAGAGTCTTTGTGTCCTTTGACCGCGCAGAGCACAAAACGCAGTTTGTTTAAATGCAACTCTGCGCATAACAGTCGAGAAAGAAGAAAACTCATTGACAAAAAAAACGCAGTTGCTATGTTGAGAAAATTGTGAAACAGAATGCAATGTTGGAAAAATCAATACTCACATTTACGGTGCAAGCACCTTTAGCAATTCAAACTCACACCAATACGGAAAGAGAACAAGTTAGATTGCAGAGAGAGAGCGACAGGGAAAACGAGTGTAAGAGAGTTAGAGTGAGAAACATTAAAAGAGAAAGAAAGAGAGGCAGGAAGAGATTAAGAGAAAGAAAAAAAGAGAGAAAAAAGAGAGTGTGCACGAGAGAGAAGGAAAGAAAGAGAAATACTAATCAAGGTAAAAAAAAAACCAGAACTGTTGAATGCCGCATTCAACACCCTGAAGTTTACAGCCCTTTGCACAACATATCAGCAACCCCTATAATATGGCGTCGACCAGACACCCACTCATAGTAAAAGCAACAAATTACCATGGTAGCCGGCGTCGTTACTTCTAGCTTTTTACGAGCTACAGGTTGTGCGCTCGGAGAGTGAATCGGTAGGATGCAGAGCAGAATAGTACTTTATTAATCATTTTCTCTATCTCTCTCTCTTTGTTGCTGAGCCATGCGCAACGTTCAATTTAAGCAATGCCAACTCCTCAATAAATGTACTATTTCAGTTCATTTCGAACTATACGAAAGTTCTAAGAAGTACCTGTATAGCATAAAAACCATTTTTATTATCGTGTCTATCGCTTTTCATATCCTGTGCATTGAAAAATGGAAAAAACAGGGTTAATAACTTTGTGCGAATGTATGTAACAGGCAAAAGGAGGCGTGGCAGACCCCACAAAGTACATATATTCTTGATCAGGGAGACGAGTTGAGTCGATTTAGCGATGTCAGTCTGTCTGTTTGGATGAACACTGAGATTTAAGAAACTACAAAAGATAGATCAGCCGTTTTGGTTGCTATAGTTAGGTGTATTCAATACGCAGATCAAGTTTATTTCAAATCGTTGATTCCACGCCCCCTTTACACCCAAAAATCAATAAAACTCACAAAACCTCGATTTTTGCACAGAAAGAGTTGAATAACAAGCGTAATGTTGGAACATATTGCTTATTTACCAGAAGAGTGTCATAACTCAAAAAAGTGCGTTTCGAGATAAACGCGTTTATAGTTTTCAAGCGCCGTGTAGTATCTCCGTACAAAGCGGAGTGACATATTCTATTCTCACGCTCTGGGTATTAAAGGTAGGATAATGAAATTTTGACACAATATAGATTACACAGGGTAACAAATTTTTTTGAGTGAAATACCCTGTAAAATGTTTTTGACGATCCTGAAGCGTTTTGGGACGCTGATTTCAAAAATCGACTCCAAAATATATATTTGATCGATTTTTTTCAATGGTAGATGCATTTAAACCACCATAACATCGGAACCACCAAATCGATCATCGTGAATTAGGGTTCAAATGAAAGATTAAAGATGCCCCCTCATATTCTTAATACATTGTAAGAAGATTGGACACATAGTTTCCTCCCTACATGAAAACTACGGCACTTCCAATCAAATTTTTTGAAAATTTTTCAACTTCAGACGAAATTTTTTTTTAATATCATAAGATATATCAATTTCACGTTTTTTGCTATATCCCTCGTTAATATTGGTCATTTAGTTTTTAAGTTATAAGCGAATAACGAAAAACACCCGAGTTTATTATTTATTATTGCAGCGTAACTCGGGTGTTTTTCGTTATTCGCTTATAACTTAAAAACTGAATGACCAATATTAAAAGTTGGTCAATGTATAATATTTATGGCCATTGCTTGCGGTAGGGGCGTGGCATCCAAAAATGTAAATAAACTTGTTCTGCATATAATAAACATCTTTCAAAAATGACCAAAACGGCTGCTCTAGCTCTTTTAGTTGCCGAGATCGACGCGTTCATACAGATGGACAGACAGACAGACAGACATGGCTATATCGACTCGTCTTGTCGTCCTGATCAACAATATATATACTTTATGGGGTCTGCCACGCCTCCTTCTGGGTGTTACACACATTTCCTCTTTGCACTAAACTAATAGACCCTTTTTACTTTTTTAAAGTAAAGGGTCTAATCAGTTTGCGTTGGGCTGATATCCCGACCGTAAAATCAAAGAAACCCAAGAAAAGGTTATTTCCTTATATTAATATATGCAGAAATTTACTAATTAAATTATTACATTTATAAAAATAAAATACTTTTGAATATTAACACATCGTATAGTATTGCTTAATGCTCATACATATATGATTGGTATGTACATATGTATTTGTACTTATACACATCAGCCATCCGAAACCAATTATTTTATTCCCAAATTGTCCTGCCTTGCATTTTGGGGTTGCAACAGCTCGACTGAAAAGTTCAATGGTATCCCTAGAGGCAACAACTGCAACAAACCCATACAAATGCATATACATATACATACTCATGAAAACAAGCATACTAAAAAAGATTGCCTTTTGTTCTGCCCCGTAACCATGGAATATCAATGATAAAAATGCTCTCTCTACATGCTCGCCCAAGCCTTGTCGGCAAGTCCCGTACCATATCTTTATACATAACTTACGAACGACCCACTGGACCAAGGAGCGAGCCTTAAGCAAGAGTATAACATTCGAGCTCGAAATCGACGATACAGCACCGCAAAAATCTAAATATGTTATAGAAAAATTAGTCACATCTACCGATCCTATAGCTTCATATAGCTTTTATTGGAACGATCTTCGCAAATTTTTATAAACGTCTTATTTTTCAAAATAATTTAACTTTAATGTTTGGCTTAAAAATAATAACACACAAACTAAAAATATAATAAATACAATAGTTGGACGCACCCCACTGTAGAAAGCTGTGTTGGGTTTTTGCATGCGATAGATTACCATTTCAACTCAGTCGACCAAATATTTACTGAATATCATTGCAGTTTCTTATCCGATTGTAAAGCAATTCACACCATCTATAGAGAATACTACTGGCTATGTATGTACACATATCGCTCGTTTACCAGAAGAGTGTCATAACTCAAAAAACATGATTTTTGAGTTAATGATGCAGTAATGCATCATCTATCTTATGTCAAAATTGCATTATCCTATCTTCAACACACACAGCGTACACCTTGTATGGAGATACACGGCGCATGAAAACTTTAAACGCGTTTATCTCGAAACGACCTTTTTTAAGTTATAATACTCTTCTGGTAAACGAGCAATATGTCAAATCTATAAGTTTCAAACTGTGGCTGCTGTATTTTTAAAAGTGCAGAAACTAAAACACGAAAATCGACATTCAGATAAAAATTTTATGGCGCTGGGCAGCTTTCGAATATAATATATCGAATAGATTTTTTCCTGTATGTAATTTTTTCTCAATGTCATGCGCCTTAAATAAACAAGACATATACAATTGTTAATTAAATATATTTATATTCAGCATTTCGGTAGGATATAAAACGCCGAAGATATATAACGGACAAAATCGGTAGAAGGGAGTAAGTAGCATGCATGGGCTAATGTAGCAAAAAGTACAAAATCTGCCAGTGTGGGCTACGTCCGACTGTATACGAGTACCTTTCCCGTCGGATCTGCTCCATCCTTAGTTGTTTCTTTAAACCATTTGAGTTTAATTTCAAATGTATATATTTTGCATGAATCAATTAAGTTTTTCTCTCAGACTACCTGCAAATTTATACTGCCGTTATTATTTCGTATAATCGATTAAATCGATTATTGACGTGAATTCTTGAAAATTTTATATCGAACACAGCTCTAGTTAAAATTCTTTTACTTATACTAAGGTTGTTAAAATAAAAAAAACCCAGAAATATTAAATATTTTATTTTACGAAAAACTATTTGAATTAAATAACGTTTCTTAGAAAATGGCTGTGTCCAAAATTAATATTATTTGAAAAAAAATTTATTTACTATTTTTAGACCCTGTACTTTAAAAAAGTAAAAGGGTCTATTAATTTAGTTCAAATGACAGATTTGTGTAACACCCAGGAGTCGTGATAAACCCCACAAAGTAAATATATTCTGCCTCGTTGAATCCTTTCGTAAATGACATAATTTGACTATTATGCATATCGGTAAACATAACTACAGGAAAGCATATTGGACATTCTCTTAATGGAGCTAAAATCGGCCAATATTGTAAGCCCGGCACGAGCATGGGTAATTTTACCGCCTTTTTGTGTGTCGTCTTTTTTTTTCGATTAATACTTAAACAGTCTAAATTGGATGTTTTTTCATGAAAGACGAAATTTTCGAATTTGTTCTCTCAAATTTAATAATACCGGTTTTCCATTGAAAAATGGGAAAAACAGATTTAATAACTTTGTGCGAATGTATGTAATAGGCAAAAAGAGGCGTGACAAACCCCATAAAGTATATATATATACATTCTTTATCAGGTCGACATGCAAAATCGATTTAGCCATGTTTGTTTCCCCGTCTGTACGAACGCTAAGATTTTGAAAACTGGTATATGTGCTTTAAATTTAATCAACAATTACCCAAACAAAATTTAGCGTGTCGGACTTAATATGTAAAAACCTAAATTTTGCAAATATAGTCATTTTCAATGAATCTCCTACGTTTGTTAACTTTTAATGGATAACAGGAGTTTTTGGTTAAAGGTTAAACAAATAAAACCAGTAAGGACGGAGCTACAGTCGGACGCAACCGACTGGGGGAGACCCTGTACTTTCTGTTTTCTTCGCTGTTTCTCATTTGATCGTAACGTAATTCACAGCATCGATTGAGATTGTCATATACTACGTACAGTATACTAAATCTTTAGCTTTAAAACTGAAGCTTTTAAACTGCAAACTGTTGCTAAATTTGTTTTTCGGTTAGCGGAGGAATGAGAGAAGTTATCAAAAAAACCCAAACTAACTTGATCTGATGGATGCATAGGAGAACATAAATACCAAAAAATGGTATTTCTAGCTCTTATAGTTTGCAAGATCTATGTGGCTGCTTTGTCTGCGCTATTTTCGCTGTTTCTTTTTCGTTGGTAAAATAATTCACAGCATTGATGGATAATGCCATAGGCTGTGTACATGCCAAATCCCAAGTCTATAACTTTGAAACTGTGGCTGTAGTGGAGCTAACATACATTTATAAAACAATTTACTGCAGCATAACTTCGCTGTTTCTTCTCCGTTTGTAATGTAATTTACAGCATCGATGGATAATTCAATAGACTACGTATATTTCAAATTACAAGTCTGTAGCTTTATTATTGTGGCTGCAGTGGCACATACATGCATTTTGAAAAAAATTGTCTCTTGCATATCTTCGCTATTTACAATTCAAATCATAAATAAATGTTTAGCATCGGTGGAGAATACCATAGACTACGTACATGCCAAATTACAAGTCTGTAGCGCAATTATTGTGGCTGCTGTGGCGTTTATAGTTTTCGAGATTTTTGAGGTAGGTGGAGATTTTTGATGATGACAATGAAGGAGGCGAGTTATCAAAAGTTGAAACAAACTTGATCTGCTTGCATTAGCTGACTACCTAAATCCGGAAAGGTGGTGTCTTTAGCTTTTTTAGTTGCTGAGATCTAGGTGTTCATATGAACTGACGGACAGACGGACGGACGGACATGGCTAAATCAACTCAGCTCGTCGTCCTGAGTCAAAATATATATACTTTGTGGGGTCTACCACGCTTCCTTTTGGGTGTTACATACATCTGTCATTTGCACTAAATTAATAGACCCTTTTACTTTTTTAAAGTACAGGGTCTAAATATGGCAAAAAATATCTGGACGGGGCAGATCTGTCGGACAGGCCCGAACCTAGAATACCCTGCACCCTATATTGAAAATATAATTCTATAAAACTGTCACACGAAGCATAGCAGCCATTCTTCTTTATCCTTTTTATGTGTGCCAGCTATAATGGCTGCGCTGCCAAGGGGCGAGCGATGCAACGCCTGCGATATTGTTTCGTTATATATCTCTTGTGTTTATTAACCGATTTTAATGAGATTTTCACGTTGGAGAGTATATTTTTCGAATAACAACCGGGTTTTGTCAATTAGGGCGTAAAGGGGGCGTGAGATCCGAAATTTGAAAACAGCCTCATCTGCGTATGACATAGACCTACAAACTACTGAAGACAGAATTTATGTAAATAAATTTGTTTTTCTCAATTTGGCGAATGTTATTTATATTATTCATTGTAGGCGGCAGGGGCATGGCATCCAACATTTAAAATAAACTTGATCTGCGTACGTTATTTATTTTCTTTTTTAGTTTCCGAAATCGACGTGTTCATACAAACGCACAGACAGACAGACAGACATGGCTATATCGACTTGGCTCGTCATCCTGAGCAAGAATATATATAGTTTGTGGGGTCTGCCACGCCTCCTTCTGGCTGTTACATACATTCTGACAAAGTTACTAACCCTGTTTTCCATTATTCAATGGGCATAGGGTATAAATATAACAATGAATAAGAGAATATACGTGTATACTCAAAATATTGAAATCTCTGTCAAAATAACGGTAACAGTAAAAGCTAATTATATGTACAATATAGGTATTTTACTGGGGTATATTGAAGGAAAATTTGTTGCAAAGTGCAGAAAAACTTGGTGTTCGGCACAATTTCCGTCATTACCAAGATAAAGATCCGGAGCATAAGTTAGGAATTGTGCAATTTTGGATTATTTGGAATTGCCTTCTGTAATGCAACCGCCGGCACAGAGGCCCAATGTGAATGTGATTCAAAATCAGTATGCATTATTGGAACGTAATATCCGCAATCACAAAATACACACTCGATACCAAAACGTCCAAAACAGAGGTGCCCACTCCATAGCTCTCGCTGCTCTTTAGCATAGGGCTGTTGCTCTTTTTTTTATGGGGAGAGCCAGGCCGTATGTGTGAGCGCGCTCTCTCGTAACCTCTTTCGTATGCTCCGTTTGGGCATCACTGATCTAAAAGATGCCATCAGCCAGAAGGGCAATCACTATCACATGATTATTAAAAACTTAAAAAAATATATGGACGAAGCAGATCAGCCGGACGGAACACAATCAAAGGCGCACTCACTAAGCTACGCGCGTACGCAAGGCACACCACCTCCCGTCCGCCTAGTGCGGCAAATTGTCTGTGGCATGCGTTCGCTGTTTTGTATCCGATCGAAACAACATTCTCAGCGTCGAGAAACTGCGGCTACAGTAGCTTTTTGAGATTTGCGGGAGAAGGGGGGATGTATCTAAAATCTAAAACAAACACGTGCTGCTTACGAAATAGGAGAACCTAAATCCCGAATATGGTGTCTCTAGCTCTTATAGTGTTACACACATTTCGTCTTTTCACTAACTTAATAGACCCTTTTTACTTTTTAAAGGGTCTAAAACGAAAATAACTTATTTTTAGTTCCCAATGTGCTGCATCAAATAAGCCGCACCATTTGAAAAGGATGTTGTTTTGTTTTCTCGTTAAAACACATTTAATTCGTTTCATTCGTTACTGAATAAATTTAATATATTTTTGAAAGAAAACACGCTCTTCAAAATGGCATTATTAGTTTTTTTCGTATCTGTATTGGATTAGAAGTTTTGGCACTTTTCCTAAAATTTGGTTGACTGCATCAAACTGTATGTGGTCCGGCCTGTTTGTATTAATAAACAATAACGCACTTCTAAAGTTTATTCAATATTAGGTCAAAAATAATTAAATACCAGAAAAAACAATGCATACATATCAACATACTATATATGAAGATTATTATTTATTTCATTTTGGAATTGCATTGTGATTTACATATATTTGTACATTTGTGTATATACCCATATAAAGAGAGTGCAGTATATGTATGTATGTATGTACATAAATAATTAAGAGAGCAAGAAACTTGGTGGTAAACAAACGAAACGAAAGAAACGCGGAAAAAAAGGCAGTATATATATATATATACATATATATATATATATATATATGTATATATATGTATATCAGTATTTATACATATACAGTATATAAATATACATATATACGATATATATATATATAGTGAGACGCAAGCGAATGAGACAGCCACGCACTCACCTACCACTTACTCAGAGCAACAATTCTAAACAAGTTGATGAACTCTGTAGCGTCGACGACGCTGTTTGTGTTGGCGTCGTCGGGTATACATACACATGTACACATGTATAGAAACAGGAAAACGGTGTACTTATGTAGATGGGTATATACACACAACGGCACATGTATGCAAGCATACTTATGTGTGTAGAAGTGAGAAATGTTTTATGCATGCACGTACTAGTTTTATTTTGCTGAATTTGTGTTTTATTCAAAATGGCAAAATAAATAATTGTCAAATATTTTTTTTGTAGTAACTCACTAAAAATGCATACTTAAAGTGTAAAACAACCGCTGGAAACGCTCATGGCGACGCGACGGATAAAGATGAACACGAAGAGAGCCAGCGCAACGTTCATACGTTGTTCGTACGACGAGAGCAAAGAACTTAATGAGAATGAGTAAACATAGAAGATTTTTACAAGATACAGCTGCAATGAACGGTGTGGAACATGGACATGGAATGGAACGGAATGAAATAAAACAGAAACAAACCATGAACTCACATAACCAGTTCGGCGGCGCTCTCTAAACACAGGCAAAGAACTTGGCGGCAGAGCGTGGCTGAACAGCATAGCATCTGAATGTATGCTTGTATGTGCATACATATGCACACGTACGTACAAATGTATGTATGTATTAGTTAACTATCTATGTATATGTGTACGTGTGTGTACCACAACCGATTTAAGAACAGAATATATACAAATAAATGTGTATAAATATGTACGTACATATATGTATTTACCAACATTATAGATATGTTTGTATGTGTGTATGTACATATACTACGCCAGAAGAAACTACGCTTGTAATGATGAGACTGACCTCTTGACAACCTCTTGTACATACATATATGTACATACATACATACAAACATATAATATATGTATATGTGTACGCCTTCATTGAAACGCGCTTACATACATATGTTTGCAAATTTACTTAATGTATATTATATTTACATATATGTACATACACACATATATATTATGTATACAAATAGAGAAACATAGAGATTGCAAGCTGATCACTGTTATCACTTAATTGTTAGGTACGTACTTACATACATACATGTTTGTCCTTTCTTAACAAGAAACGTATGTACATACATATGTAATTGCAATGAAATACATAATTGCAAGATACACAGACTCTTTACTTCAAAAAAGTAAAAATTTGGACGGGACAGATCAGTCGGACGGGCCCGACTGTAGCATACCCTGTGCCCCTTATTTGATATACAATTTTATAAAACTGTCACGCTCAGCGTATCAGCTGTACTTCTTCTTCTTTCCCTTTTACGTGCTCCAGCTGCGCTGCGCTGCTGGGCTGCGCTGCCAATTGCGTAGCTTATATCTACTTTGTTTATAATCCGATTTCAATGCGCTTTTCAGAATAGTTAAATATAATAAAAGATAGTATATATACCAAGTAATAACATTCTATGTTTAATATTACGGTTGTTTTTTAACTTTTAAGTTTAACTATTGTGTAGCTTATATCTCCTGTGTTTATTAACCGATTTCAATGCGCTTTTCAGGATAGTTAAATGTAATAGTAAAAAGTATATGTTGCGAATAATAACATTCTATGCTTAGTATTACGCTTGTTATTCAGCTTTGTATGTTAAAAAACACGAGGTTGTGTGAGTTTTTTTGATTTTTGGGCGTAAAGGGGGCGTGGCATCTAATTTTCGAAACAAACTTTATCTGCGCAGGATAATTACCTATCAATAGCAACCAAAACGGCAGCTCTAGCTTTTGTGGTTGCTAAGATCGACGCGTTCAGACGGACATCGCTAAATCGACTCAGCTCGTCTCCCTGACCAAGAATATATATATATGTATATACTTTTTGGGGTCTGTCACGCCTCCTTCTCCCTGTTACATACATTCTGACACAGTTATTAACCTGTTTTTCCCATATTTTAAATTAAATCGGTTAAAAAACACGGGAGATATAAGTTTCACAATAGTTGAACTTAAAAGTTGAAAAAACAAGCGTAATATTAATCATAGAATGTTGTTATTGTTGAGTATATACTCTCTTCTTCTATAGGTAACTATCCTGAGAAATGCATTGAAATTGGTTTATAAACAAAGGAGATATAAGCTTTCTAATATTGCATGCATTGCAAGCTCAGCCGCTATACGTGTGGGAATAGCGTGCGAGAGGGATGGCAATACCAAGCACGTTGCTAGGCGATTGTGCGGTTGCGAGAACATTTGAACATACAAAGTTAAATAGCAAGCGTAATATTGAACATAGAATATTATTATTCGAAAAAAGCGCATTGTGGCACAGGATATATGACAGTCGGGCCCGTCCGACTGATCTGCCCAGTCCAAATTTTTTTTTTTTTATCCCTTGACCAAAAGTTCTGTTAGCCATCAGAAGTTAACCAAGTTAGGATATTCAATGGCTATATGTGCAAAATTTTTTTTTTCCAATTTAAGTCCGACACGCTAATATTTTTTGGGTAAACGTTGATTTAATCTTAAGGACATAAATTACCAACTGATTTAAAGTAATATCACGATGTTAAGTTAAGCTATAAATTCAAAAAAATAATAATTGGAAACAAGAAAAATTGAGCTAAATTAAAAGTTTTAACTCATTTTTTTCCGTTAAAATGGATTTTATTTGTGAAAATAATTATAATGTATCGAAAAGTGTCAGAAACTTTTGAAAAAATATCCTTAGACTATCCAAAAACATCCTTAAACCAAGCGTAAAGAAGCAGTACTTAACGACAGCAGTCACACTTGCTTAAGTATTTTGAATATGGTGTCATCTAAAATTAGAAACTGCATCCAAATTTGGCAAGGTTTCATCCAATAAATAAGTAAGTAGGTAGAACAAATTTTCAAAAAGAATAAGCATCATTATTTTAACCTTTACGATACCAAAAATGAAAATTTCGTCATCTATGACGAAAAAACACCAAATATAGGATATTTATGTATTAATCGGATGGATAGGCGACACATAAGACGTATCCTGCATAGTTACACCTTACGCACCCATGGTAATGCTGCGCTTGCAATCTGGACCGATTTCAGCTTTATTATGAGACATTCAATAAGCTTTGCTGAATATCGGAAAAATCTTCAAATGTTTACCGATATCCCTTATAGTGAAATTATGTCATTTGCGAAAGGATTAAACGCGGAGGATATTTTCACAGGACACGGCCCGAAAGCGCGTTTGTGGAGTTTAAAATTAATTACTTAACGTATTGGAATGGTATAGATATAGACTTAAGTCATCTTGTGACATCGTTTAAGCAAAAGTTTTTGCTGGTAGAAAACAATTTGTGTTCTTGAAACCCGTTAAGAAGACTATTTTCTTGAATTGGTTACAAATTCCTATATCCGTCCTCCAAAACTTGGTCAAATTGGTATCCAATGGCTGGAATTTGTCCAAAACCAGAAGGTAACTAACATATTTTTAAATAATTATTACACAATTTTTTCTTTATAATCTTAATTTTGCACATATAGTCATTTCTATATAAACCCTGACCTGATTATCTTCTGATGGCTAATAAAACTTTTGGTCAAGGGCTAAAAAAATTAATATATGGAAAACTATCTGATCTGATTGCTGCATAGGAGAACCCAAATACCAAAAAATGGTATTTCTAGCTCTTATAGTCTGCGTTATCTAAGTGGCTTCTTTGTCTGATCTATCTTTAGTGTTTCTTTTCCGTTTGTAATGTAATCCACAGCATTGATGGATAATGCCATAGGCTGCGTACATGCCAAATCCCAAGTCTATAGCTTTTAAACTGTGGCAGTAGTGGCGCTTACATACATTTATAAAACAATTTACTGCAGCATAACTTCGCTGTTTCTTCTCCGTTTGTAATGTAATTTACAGCATCGATGGATAATTTAATAGTCCACGTACATGCCAAATACGAATCAGTAGCTATAATATTGTGGTTGCAGTTGCACATAAATACATTTTGCAAAGCATTGTCTATTGCATATCTTCGCTATTTCTATTTCAAATCATAATTTAATGTAAAGCACCGGTGGAGAATGCCATACACCACGTACATGCCAAATTACAAATTACAAACTAGTAATTAAAAAAAAAAAAAATCTTGCGCAAGACATGACAGTCGGGCAAGCCCGACTGTCTTATACCCTGTTCCAAAGGTCAGCCTTGCTAGTACAGTATTCTATTTAAAATATATTTTAAATCTAATTCAATTTATATTTCGAATACCAACTTTCTATGTTGAATAAAAATATGTTATTTATATATCGCCGCTCGAATCAGCTAACGATTAATAAATATAATCGATACCCAGGGAACGCCACGAGGAGGCCAATGGTATATCGGATATTATTATATGTACTTAGCATAACCTACTACTACTTGCATTTACATCAAAATTTAATTTAAATAATAGACCCTTTTTACTTTTTTAAAGTAAAGGGTCTAAAAACCCAGTAAGGACGGAGCTACACTCGGACGTAACCGACTGTACGAGACCCTGTACATTGTGTTTTCTTCGCTGTTTCTTATTCGACCGTAATGTAATTTACAGCATCGATTGAGATTGTCATATACTACGTACAGTATACTAAATCTTTAGCTTTAAAACTGAAGCTTTAAAACTACAAACTGTTTATAAATTGGGTTTTCGGTTAGCGGAGGAAGGAGAGGATCCATCAAAAAATCCAAACCAACTTGATCTGATTGCTCCATAGGAGAACCTAAATACCAAAAAATTGTATTTCTAGCTCTTATAGTCTGCAAGATCTTGGTGGCTTCTTTGTCTGGTCTATCTTTGCTGTTTCTTTTCCGTTCGTAATGAATTTTGCAGCATTGATGGATAATGCCATAGGCTGCGTACATGCCAAATTCCAAGTCGGTAGCTATTAAACTGTGGCTGTAGTTGCGCTTAAATATATTTATTAAACAATTTACTGCTGCATAACTTCGCTGTTTCTTCTCCGTTTGTAATGTAATTCATAGCATCGATGGATAATTCAATATGCTACGTACATGCCAAATTACAAGTCTGTAGTTCTAATATTGTGGCTGTAGTGGCACATACATGCATTTTGAAAAAAATTATCTCTTGCATATCTTCGCTATTTCTATTTAAAATCATAATTTAATATAAAGCGTCGGTAGAGAATGTCATAGACTACGTGCATGTCAAATTGCAAGTCGGAATCTTTATTATTGTGACTGCTGTGGGCGTTTATAGTTTTCGAGATTTTTGAGGTAGGTGTAGATTTTTGATGATTCGCGGATGAAGTAGGCGAGATATCAAAAGTTTGAAACAAACTCGATCTGCTTGCATTAGCTGACTACCTAAATCCGGAAATGTGGTGTCTTTAGCTCTTATTGTTGCTGAGATCTAGGTGTTCATACGCACAGACGGACAGACACACAGACACACAGACGGACATGGCTATATCAACTCAGCTCGTCGTCCTGAGTCAGAATATATATACTTTGTGGGGTCTACCACGTTACACACAGCTGTCATTTGCACTAAATTAATAGACCCTTTTACTTTTTTAAAGTACATGGTCTAAAAACAAATATCTTTAGTTAAACATAATTATATTAATAATGGACCGATATTATTGAAATTTGCACAATTGGTAGATATTAATCATCTCCACAGTTCGTAGAAGAAAGAATTTATTTAGATAGATTTATATGTTTTAAATTGGTCAATGTATTATATTTATGGCCATTGCTCGCGGTAGGGGCGTGGCATCCAAAAATTTAAATAAACTTGTTTTGCATATGGTATACAACTTTCAAAAATGACCAAAACGGGTGCCCTAGCTTTTATAGTTGCTGAGATCGACGCGTTCATACAGACGGACCGACGGTCAGACGGACAGAGAGACAGGGCTAAATCAACTCGGCTCGTCCTCCTAATCAAGAATATATATACTTTGTGGGGTCTGCCACGCCTCCTTCTGCCTGTTACATACATCCTGACAAAGTTAATAACCCTGTATTTCCCATTTTTCAATACGTACAGGGTATAAAAATTAAATAAATTATATGAAACAGTTGAATACAAGAATTAAGTATTGAAGTTTAAAAGTAAAACATTTAATTATTATATTGAAATAAGTTTTGCTAAAAACTTTAAGAAAATTACTTACATGCAATAAAACAATTTAATTTACATTATAATTATAGTTGAAAACTAGAAATAAGGCCCGAATTTGAAAAATAGCACAATTCATTATTATTTTGAATTACTATGTTGTTAGAAACTTTTTTTTTGTATTTACGTTTAATAAACAAATCGAGTTTACAATTATAATTTTCCAATTGTTTGAAATTTATTTAACGTTAACGATAACATATTTCAGCTAAACAGGCACCGCGAGTGCCTGCGAAAACATCGTAAGTGACAAAAATCATAGAGTGGCTTGCAATAAAATCGTAAAACAAATATATTATATACATAACTGCTTAAATAGACAATATTTCAAGTTTTAACGAAATCCATCTAGCAATATTGAAATAAACTAAAAAAAACCGTCTCCTGTAAAATTTGAATTTGGTTGTTACGATTTTTACGCGGGAAGGGCTCGATATATTTTCAATAACAACCTTCTATGTTCAATATTACGCTTGTTAATCAGCTTTTAATGTTAAATTTTTCGATGGTTGTGTGGGATTTATTGACATAAAGGGAGCGTGGTATCCAATTTTTAAAACAAACTTGATCTGCGTAAAATAAGTACCTACCTAAGTATAGCAAAAAAGGGCTGCTCTAGTTCTTGTAGTTGCTGAGATTTACGTTTCTATTCAAAGGGCAATGCAGCCACAATTTTAAAGCTTAATGGCATTCTCTATTGACGCTGTGACGCATTATTCTTCATTTTTTATACATTCTCCCAAAGTTATTAACCTTGTTTTTCCCTTTTGAAATGGAACAGGGTATAGAAATTTTATATTTTGGTAGTTTACCTATTAAAATCACGAAGTTGTTCTGTATAATCCTTGCAACGAATACTTTTTTTATACAAAAGAGATTTTGCTCGACTTGGAAGAGGGGGCAGTCGTTCTGATTATAGAGACACAAAGCACAGAGTCTACTTCAGACGACTAACTTACGACGTCCTTACTTATTTTATTTAAAAATATTTAATTTTAGTTTAAAAGTAATTTAATATTTTGATTGAAAAATAAATGCGTCGGGTTACCTAAAAATCTGTTTATTTATCTTCGAATTTCTCGTTTAATAATATCGTGGCTTTTTGCGATTTGTGGGAAGTGGTTTGAATTATATAATATCTATCTTTTATAGTTTGTAATATCTAGGTGGCTGCTCTGTCATATCTATCTTCGCTATTTTTACCCATTCGTAGTGTTACAAATGCCAAATCACAAGTCTGTTTTAATGTTTATTTAAAATTGTGGGTACTGTTGCGCTTATAGTTTTCGAGATATATGTATCATGGACGGACAGACGTCCAAGCGCGTCGTCCTGATACTACCATATATAAGATCGTGGAAGGAATCTACATAGAATATACAAATTTAAACAAAACTAAAAAAGGTGTTGCAGCAGCGTCCACCTTAGTTTTGGCACGGAATTGACACTGCAAATAATACACTACACTACAACGAACTCTAAATGGGTTATGAATAGAATAATTAGTACTACAGCGAGAAAGAAATAAGGGAATAAAGTTTTTAGTGTTTCTAACCGGAACAGTAAATTTAATTTGGGCTATCAACTCCTGCCCTGTTAATTAACTTGTGCATAAACAGGACGCCAAGCATTGTTCTACGGTCAGACAGAGAAGGAAGATTAATTAACAGAAGTCTAGTTCGATACAAAGAAAGGCTAATGTTAGTATCCCAATTAAGATTACGCAATGCAAAAAGAAGAAACTGTTTCTGCACCTACTCAATTCTGTTCTGGTGGACTCTGTACTGAGGACCCCAAACACAGTAACCATATTCCAGAATAAGGCGAACTAGAGTAGTATACATAGTTTTAGTAGTATACGGATCGTTAAACTCCATCGCCTTATGAATCCTTGGACTCCTATTGCCCTACCAACGACTGAGAAATAAATATGTACCGAGATCATTAAATGGTTCTTGAACTGTATTGGCAAGCTTATAAGAATATAAATGGGGAGTTCCTCATTAACTTGCCCTAACTTAATTAACCCTTTGGTACATCTTCAGGTATTAAAAACAAAAGTAACATAACAGAAATCGTGAACCTATTCAGTTGACCGGCAGTGTACATATGGATGTACATACATACTGCTTATGTAGGAAATGTGTAAAAGTCTGTAGCGCCAAACGCTTGCGTCATTTGCGTACAGCAGGCTTAAGAACAGCGAACGGCGGCAGCGCACAAAACCAGTCTAGAAACGAACTACTGGTATGTATAAACATACATACCAATATACATAGCAATATACATTTACTTACACAGATATGTACGTGTGTGTTGGTTCATATGTATGTATGTACATATGTAGATGTGCATGGTAGATATTTGTATGCTCACTAGCCTATGATGGCAACTTTGAAGGGCCTTAAACTTTGTTAAAAGTCAAGGTCAATGAATTGTTGCGTGCTTTGGTCAACGTTCCCAACATTGATTGAGTCCGCTTAACTTATTGTACATATATGTGTGTGTATGTGTGCGTACATACATATGTGCTTCAGATTTTAGTTATATATGACTCACAAAGGAAGCGGCGCCGTTACCGGTGGTGAGAGGCAGATATCGAGTGGAGAGACTGCGAAGAGAGGGAGAAAGTTGATCTCTTGTTGTCTATATTCTGAGAACTAAGGGTTCAAATGATGTAAAATTTTTGCACATGAAATGAGTGGAAAATGGTACATGTGGCATTGTTCCACCTCATTTCATTTCAAGAATCTGTCATTGGCCTGCCAACTAATTTGCCCGCCTGTCCTTGCAACAGTTCATGAACCTCCGATGGCAAACTCACTTACTGAGTAATCTACCATAGCAGAGCCATAGAGGTAAAACTCTGAATTTCACATAACTTTCTTTGCCGCATTATTCCTTTAAGATCATTTGCTCAAGAAAAGGTAAGAATTTCGTTAGTACTTTTAATAGACTTACGTGTAACACCCAGAAGGGGGCGTGGGATACCATATCGAGCCCTTCCCGCGAAAAAATCGTAACCAAAATTTGTTCGGTTTTTGATGCAATTATGTTGATAATCAATTAACTCATCTACACAAAAAATATCATAATTTTATTTTTCGTATTTACTGAGAAATCAGCCTGTCAATTGGATCGTAAGCGTCACACGAGCTGCGCTGTGCCCGCGATATATCGTTAGCCCATGCAATTTAATAACTCTTGCGTTTAATAACGGATTTCAATGCGCTTTTCAGGTTATATATATAATAGAAGAGAGCATTTATTCCGAGTTACAATATTTTGTGTTCAACATTACGCTTGTTTTTTTAACTTTTTTCAACTTTTTATGTTAAACGATGCAACGCCTGCCATATTGTTTCGTTTATAACTCCTGTGTTTATCATCAGATTTCAATGCGTTTTTCAGGGTAGTTAAATATAATAGAAGAAAGTATATAATATATATGCATAACAACGTTTTAAGTTCAATATTACGCTTGTTATAAAACATTTTGTGTATAAAAATACAAAGTTATGTGGGATTTATTGATTTTTAGGCGTAAAGGGGGCGTGGCATCCAAGATTTGAAATTAACCTGATCTGTGTATTGAATACATCTATAAATTGCAACAAAAAAAGTTTGGACGGGGCAGATCAGTCGGACGGGCCCGACTGTCTTACACCCTGTGCCACAGCTCGCGCTGCGCGCTTGCAAATACATTATATAATTAAAAATATTTTAAATATAATTTAATTTATTTATAAACAAAAATACAACAATTAATGGGTGCACTGTCACAGGGCAAGCGTGGCCTGCAACATTGTTTATATCTTTTGTGTTTATTTACTAATTTCAATGCTCTTTTCAAGATAGTTAAATATACTAGAAGAGAGTTTATGTTTCAAATAACAACATTCTATGTTCAATATTACGATTACTATTTATTTTTATATGTACAAATGTTGTAACAATCGCACAAAGTGCCTAGCAACGTGCTTGGTATTGCCATCCCTCTCGCACGCTATTCCCCCGCATAAGGGGGCTGAGCTGCGAGGGCGTGTGCGATCCAATGCATGCAATATTACTTCGCTTATATCTCCTTTGTTAATTAACCGATTTCAATGCGCTTTTTAGGACAGTTAAATATGATATGAGAGTATTTATTCAACAATAACAACATTCTATATTGAGTATTACGTTTGTTATTCAGATTTTTAGATTTAAATTTGTTTCGATAGTTAAATCTAATAGAAGAGAGTATACATACCATATAACAACCTTCTATGTTCAATAGTAAGCTTGTTTTTAAACTTTTAAGTTCAACTATTGTGATGCTTATATCTCCTGTGTTTCTTAACCGATTTCAATGCGTTTTTCAGGACAGTTAAATATAATAGTAGAGAGTATTCAATTCATTCAATGTTTAATATTACGCTTGTTATTCAACTTTTTATGTTAAAAAACACGAGGTTGTTTGGGTTTTATTGATTTTTGGGCGTAAAGAGGGCGTGGCATCCAATTTTCAAAACAAACTTGATCTGCGTAAGATAACTACCTATCTATAGCAACTAAAACGGCATCTCTAGGTTTTGTAGTTGCTGAGATCGACGCGTTCATCCAAACAGACGGACAGACAGACGGACATCGCTAAATCGACTCAGCTTGTCTCCCTGGACAAGAATATATATACTTTGTGGGGTCTGCCACGCCTCCTTCTGTTACATACATTCCGCCCGTACAGTATATAATTTGAAATATTTTAAATAAAATTTAATCTATTTATAAATAAACGCACGAATTGCACGCAACGGATCACGCCTAATTCACAAACTTAACGTTTGCAATGATAATCGCGCTTTAAACTATTTATAATAATACGAATATTATAAATATTATAAAAAGTATACAACGTATTTAGCAATCGAACGAACGCACAAAACAATCTGACGAGGTGGCAACGCTACCGCCAAAACTCAATTTGGCACATTGTATGGTGATGAAGGTGGCGCTCGAACACTTGTCGCTTGCTTTTTTTGCGTAATCTTATTTTGGCACCTTGCAATTGGTGTTGTTTACATGCGTACATGCACACATACATATATGGTATTCGTCTATTCTACTTGTATGTGTGTTTCTGTTTATACATACACACATACACTTGCTGGGCTGCAGGGCCCGTGCGAAGCAATACATGCAGTATTGAGTAGCTTATATCTCCTATGTTTATTAACCGATTTCAATGCGTTTTTCAGGATAGTTAAATATAATAGTAGAGAGTTTATATTAACAACATTCTATGTTTAATATTACGCTTGTTATTCAACTTTTTATTTTCAAAAACATGAGGTTGTTTGGGTTTTATTGATTTTTGGGCGTCAAGGGGGCGTGGCATCCCATTTTCGAAATAAACTTGATCTGCGTAAGATAACTACCTATCTATAGCAACCAAAACGGCATCTCTAGCTTTTGTAGTTTCAGAAATCGACGCGTTCATACAGACAGACAGACAGATTGACATCGCTAAATCGACTCAACTCGTCATCCTGATCAAGAATATATATACTTTGTGGGGTCTGCCACGCCTCCTTCTGCCTGTTACATACATTCTGACAAAGTTATTAACCCTGTTTTTCCCATTTTCAATGGGTACAGGGTATAAAAAGTTTCTATAATAATGAATTGCTTAGATACTATTGCTTAAAATACTATAAAATTAATATTTTTTCATTATTTTAATTATTTTTGCAAAGTATATACCCTTTTCACCCACTTTACAGGGTACAGAGTACGAACACACAACAAATTCTTAGGAATTCTAGGCTGCCTGTGGCCTGTCGTGTGCCAAACCGGTTTCCAACCGAAAGCCCACAGCAGCCAATTCAACGGCTGCTGTAAGCAGTCGATTGCTGTCACAGCATTGTCGCTGCTGTGACAGCAACTGCAAAAAAACTCGCAGCCACAGCATAAGCACAATGCACTGCTGCGACAGTTTTCGCAGTTTTTTAAACACTGTACGAATATATTATATACATAACAGCTTAAATATGTAGACAATATTTCAAGTTTCAATAAAATCCTTTCAGCAATATTGAAATAAACTAAAAACATACAAACACAATCATATGCACACACACTAAGCTACCCGCGTATGCAAGGCACACCCCCCTCTGCCTAGTGCGGCAAATTGTCTGTGGCATATGTTCGCTGTTTCTTATCCGATCGAAACAAAATTCACAGCGTCGATACAGAATCAATAGCTTTAAAACTGTGGCTACAGCAGCTTTTTGCGGTTTGTTGGGAAGGGGGGGGAGGTAGCCAAAATCTAAAACAAACTCGTGCTGCTTACTGAATAGGGGAACCTGAATCCCGAATATGGTGTCTCTAGCTCTTATAGTTGCTGAGATCTAGGTGTTCATACAGACGGACAGACGGACATGGCTATATCGACTCGGCTTTTCGTCCTGATCAAGAATATATATACTTTGTGGGGTCTGTCACGCCTCCTTCTGGGTGTTACACACATTTTCTCTTTGCACCAAACTAATAGACCCTTTTTACTTTTTTAAAGTAAAGGGGCTAAAAAACTTGTGTAATTTGATTTTGTCGGTTACGATTTTTACGCGGGAAAGGCTCGGTGCGATTGTCATACAGTGAGTCACAAAAGTATTTAACGTATTATATTTTCAATAAAATAAAATGTAAATAAATAGGGCGAATAACTTTGGTAGAATGTAACAGGCAGAAGGAGGCGTGGCAGATCCCACAAAGTATTCTTAATTCGATATAGTCCTGTCTGTTAGTATGCTCACCTAGATCTCGCAAACTATAAGAGCTATAAACACCGTTTTTAGATTTTGGATAACTTTATAAATATCAACACCAAAAATTGCATAAACTAATTCTACGTATTTACTGAAACATCAGCCTGTCAAATATATATATCGTAAGCGACACACGAGCTGCGCTGTTCTCGCAAAAAAACCTTCTCTAACATTTGATTTTGGCGCTTACGATCAGTGCTGTCCGATTTTTTTAGGCCAGAAGTGGCCAAAATTGACGACAAAAGTGGCTAAAAATAGCTAAACATTTTTTTTATATTATTATTAGTGAAATTACGACAAAATTTGATTAACAAGCAAAAAAAAAACAAAAGGAAGTCATCGCGAAAATGCCTTTCTTCACGCAGTTTTAAGGCACTTGCACGAATAAAGTAGTAAAATCTAGTTCCGATTTGGCTAAACGCAGCATTATCAACCTACCGAAATTTGTGTTTTTTACTAAAAAGTGTAAATCAACGAAATGGCTAAAAGTGGCTAAATGAAACCAAAAAATGGCTAGATTTGTGGCTGATAGCATTTTCAAAAAAAAAAAAGTGGCTAACCCGCTCAAAAAGTGGCTAGATCTAGCCACAAAGTGGCTAAGTTGGCGATATCACGCAAGAAGGGCTAGATGTTCAAAACCGAATGCGATAGTTGCGATAATTTCGATTCGGTTTTGTTTTCGAGTTTGAAAGCGATAGTTTTTCCGATACTCTTGCTCCGTGGTCCAGTGGGAAAGTAGGCTTCGTGCTTGCCGTTTTTAGACCATGCACTTTAAAAAAGTAAAAAAGGGTCTATTAACTTAGTTCAAAGAGGAAATGTGTGTAACACCCAGGAGGCGTGTGCAGACCCCACAAAGTATATACTATATATGTATATTCTTGATCAGCACGACAAGCCGAGTCGATATAGCAATGTACGTCTGTACGTCTGTTCGTCCGTAGATCTCAGCAACCATAAGTGCTAGAGACACCATAATCGGTAGAACGAGTTTATTTTAGATTTTGGATACCTGTTCTCCCTTTTCACGTAAAACTCAAAAAGGTACTGTAACCACAGTTTTAAAGCAATTGATTTGTATGAATTAGTATGGAACTAACTTATGACATTCTCTATCGACGCTATGAATTTCGTTACGATCGGATAAGAAACAGCTAAAATATAGAACAGAAAATAAGCGTCACTTGGCAGAGAGAGGTGTGTCGCATGCATTTCCCCAACCAGCCATATGAGCATTTTGGGACTCTTTTATAAGGGTTATTTAGGAGTTAGGAGCGCTCATTTTACTATCCAGAAGCAGCGATTTTTTCCACGTAGGACGTCGCGTTTTAGGAGGGTGGTATTTTTGGCTCATATCGGACTCTTTGGGACTCCTTTAGGAGGGCGATAAAAGTGTACTTTCACCCTCCTAATGCGGCAAATAAACCCTCCGAAAAGGCTCCTAAAAGTTACCTTTCTGGGCACTTAAATCGCCTGCTAAAGGGCTCTTTTAGGAGGCATATTGGAGTGCAGATTTCCATGGAAAAAGAGCACTGAATAAAAGTCAAAAGTTGTATTGATTTTATATTTATATTTTATTTATAATATTTCATTCAAAGCTTATATTGGTAATTTAGACTTATGTATATTATATACATATTTTTCTTCAATATAATATTTTTTTTCTTATAATACTTAATTATACCCTTGGGATTTTGAAAGCCTTTGCGGCGAACTCATTTTTGTGCGCAGAAAACAGATTGACGACACCTAAAAGAGTTATAAAACATAAAACATTAGAACGGTAATTTAATAAAATTTCAAATTTCAAATTAAAAACGAAAATGTATTAAATCTTTAACTTACTTTGAAAAATGCATCAGCAAAATCACGTCTGCCTTCCACTTGTGTATTTCGCAACTGAGCAAAATCTGTATATGCATTTTCTATTGTATTGCACGATTCTTCATTCCCATATTCTGTTATTTTCGTTCACTTGCCTACTTCAGATCCCAAAATTCTCATAAATAAGTGCATTTTTTTAGTGCTTCTAAGAGCCCTCGCTCTCACTCCTTCCTAAAATGCTCAGAAATAATTGCATTTCAGGAACCCGCGATTTTAAGGCTCTTAATATGCTCCGAAAACCCTCAGAACTATGAGCACCCTCCCAAAATGCTCATAAAAAAGTGCATTTTAGAAACCCGCACTCTCACTCCCTCATAAAATGCTCAGAAATAAGTGCATTTTAGGAGCCCGCGATTTTAAGACTCTTAATATGCTCCGAAAACCTTCAAAATTATGAGCACCCTCCCAAAATGCTCATTTACTGGGCTCTTTTCGGGCACTTAATTATGAGCGCTCCGAAAAT